>VZTZ01030498.1:59339-346015 GCA_013400955.1 Drymodes brunneopygia | reverse complement strand
CCGCTCCGCTGTGGAAGTGAACAGCGGGCGGGCAGGTGGGAGCCGCCGGGGCTCGGCACTCGCTCCTCCATCTCCGCGGTGCCGGGCGGAGGGGAGCCCAGCCGGGAGCAGAGCCCCGCCCGGGCCGGCCGCACGCCGGGGCCGAGGGGACGGTCCTGCCCCTGCCCCTGCCCCTGCCCGACCTGCGGGAGTGTCATCGAGGTGTGAGCTGGCGGGGCTCCCCTCCACCTGCACTCTGCATGTCGGCCTCGGGCGCCGGAGCCTGCTTGAAGGTCACGGAAAGGCCAGGGCACTGCACACCTGTACAACAGGAAGAANCCCGCCGATCCACCTCGGGTGGCTGCGCAAGGGACGCCCGCGGCGGACGGCGGTGCGGGGCGCGGGCGCTGCCAAGGCACAGCGCGGTGCGATGCGGTGCGGTGCGGCACGGCTGGGCACGACACGGCAGGGCACGACACNACCCTGCTGGTGCCTCTGTGCAAGGAGCTGCCCCTGCTTTCCAGCCCCCTGACCTGCGGCAGCTGGGAGGGAAATAGGCTCTGCCACAGTTAGCATTGTGTGGTTAGAATGTGTCCAAGAAAGTCATGTTGGGAAGCTACCTGTACTCCTTACTGCTCCATTATAAATTCATTGTTTTCCAACTTGCTGAGAAGTGTTTCTTATTAATAAAAATGATCTGTTGTAGTCTTCATCCATGACCACAGAACCCAAAGAATATGTTTTCATTTCCCTTGGAGTACTTCCCTCATAGAGAACAGTTCTATTGCATTAGAGGGTGATGCAATATGTAATGCCTAATACAGTTTAAAAAAAAAAAAAAAGACAACCCATTAAGGAAAAGCTTAACAGAAGAAAATCATCAACTGATCTAATTTGAATGACAGCACTGACCATAAAACATTTTGGTGAATGCCTTTAAAAAATTACAATAAACACAAATGCACATCTCTAAGCTATTGTCTATATTATGCAGTCAGCAGAGATAAATACATTATAGACACAATACATCAAAGCACTATCAAAGTTGCAGTTAGATGTCACAGTTTCTGTGTCTGCTATCTGAAGCACAAGCATGCTGTCTTAGGCCTTCAGTGAAGCTACACAGATAATGGAAAGAACCAAAATGAAATATCTTACAGAAGCCCCCAGGTTACTCCAACACAAGGATTAGTCTGAGAAGGATATGGACAAATTCCAGTATTTTATGTTTGCACTACTTCCTACAGCCACTCATCTTAAGCAGGAACTAATTTTCTTGGCACAGTTTTTTCCAAAAAAACACAATCTTTTTTGACCAAAGAAAACTCCCCAAGAAAAGACCCCCCAAACCCAAAAAATCTCCCACAAAAACCTACAAACAAACAAATCAACCAAACACCAAACAAAACCCCCAACCCAACACTCCCTTGTACAAAACTCATACAGTTCTGAGGTATTGGAGATGCCACTGTGCCTAACAAATTTCTGAACTCCTCTGGTCTCTGAAAGGAGAACTCCTTAAGTATCTGCTAGAGGTGAAGAGACACTGAAACCACGTCTGTATCTCTTCTTTAGAAGAGGACTGAAGAGACCAATGCAAATGGTTCTGAGCTGGAGTCCTTGACCTTTTTAATCCTTTGAAATCTCCAATTACTTTACAGAATTTCCACAATCAGTGTTACTTCAAAATAAGGAACTGTAAATAACTGAAGCTTAAAGAACTGAAACACTGTTTTTCTAAAGCCATTAGCATGTATCACCAACACCATGTTTTGCTCTTCCTCTCACCCAAAAAAACCCCAAACAAAGCTGTACCAGTTCTGACACTGTTACCTAAGCCTTTACATTTAAACACAGCAATAACAGTAATTGCTACCTAAGGAAGAGTTCATGAAAGACGTTTGACTAGTTTCGTCAAGGTATTTTTAACAATCAGTGCAGTATTTTGATAGCATTTGATCTAAATCTATCTCCCAATATTTCTCTGGTCAGCAGAAAAGATTAAGACTAAAGTTTTTTTTCCCCAAGTCAAGACAGCAGATCAGAGAAAAGGGGGCAGGAAAGTTAGAATAGAAAACTGTAATAAAACCATCAGGGTACTTTTGAAAAATATAGTAAAATAATATGAAGGACAGTTGAACAATAGCAACTTCTATATTGGTAATATACATTTTTTATTTTTTTAATTGACAGGACACACTAAGGTCCTCAGTCAGAGCCAGTCTCTTTGCACTGAGGTATAAGAATACTTTTTATATCTACAAGCTAGGTCCATCCCTAATAAATCATAATCCATATAAAACCCACTGAAAAAAGATCCTCTTAATGTCAGAAGAGTCTACATCAGTTCCTAGAAATTCTGACTTTGGAACCAGGTACTTAGAAAAACCACTATTTAAGTACAATGGAGGAGAAATAAAACACATGCATACAAAACAAAAGTTCTTTCCAGACATTAGGAAAAGGGAAGAGAAAAGTAAAAGCTCTTTGCAAACTGGATTTTCAAATCATTTCACCAAGACCAGCTTGTGGGCTCCTAGAATAATATAAAATACAAAATTATTTTGTTTTGAAGTGCTTGGCAAGAATGAAATGACTAGGGAGGAAACATATGCAGTTTTTGTAAAAGACTGTCAACAACTGCAGTCAAGTTTAAAAGCAAAATGGAAACATTTCCCTGAACGTACAAGGCATACTATAGCACAGTCAGGACAAATTAATTGATAATAGTAAAATATTTTCTTCCTGTGAGGATTTCTACACAAAGCTACATGAAAAATCTTAAAAATCTTTGTCACCATGGCAAGAAAGCAGTACAAAACCAAAAATGTAGGGAATTAAATTATATTCAGTGGATGACTCTTCTTTCAAAAAAGAAAAGATATAAACCCCAAAAGCATTGCATGTCTCAGAACTGACCACTGTAATAGCCTGGCATAAAATATGGTGAATAATGCTGAATTAGCTAGCATTATAGTTCTGTTTTGAGAGAGAAAAAGTTACTAAATACATACTTCAATTAATAAAAAAGCATAGAAAAAACATTTCTTAAGACATACAACAAGAAATTAAATGTGGCTGTTGTCATATTAAGTAACAATTGCAAAGACTCAAATGCCAAAAGCACATATAATAGTTTAGGGAGAGGAAAAAAAAAGCCATCACAAATATTTGATGAGAAGAAACCCACAGAGTAAGGATGACAGTGCATGCCAAATATAAATTTTTTCGTCTGGGAATAAAAACCCCAGCAGAAGCTGAAGTGACATATACAGAGCACAAGTTTATTGGCTTCTTGCAGGCAATTTGCCTTGTATACCTCTTTCATTTACACAAAATCCTCTGACTTCAAAAAACAAAATTTCCTCCTGAACTAGCCCTTTATATTGACTAAAAGCAAATTGAAATCTTACAACAAAAATCAAGTCAATTAAATGCTTCAACCTCATCAGAAAGGGTAACCACAGGAAGTTACCCAGGAGCACAGAAAACCTGAACAGAGTTTCCTCGATGTTGACTCCAGAGGCTTGTAAGAGCTTTTTTTTCTTAATGCAAATACTGAATTCAACAACTGAATTCTTTTTTTTTAATCAAAGGATTTTTAACCTTTTTATTTCAAGCAACAGTGATATTTACAACCGAAGCACATGGCAAGCAATAACAGATGGGCAGAAACAAACAGATGGGTGAGCACAAGGTAACAGCAAGATGTTTATGACAGAGCATAATAAACAGCTGCCACAAGTAGATGACCATCATCAGACCTCTTTTCAGTTGCTTCTTGCCTGTCATAAAAGTAAGGGTCCTCCTAAATCACAGTCCCTACTGTATTTATTTTAATAGCTCTTCTGTGGACTTATACTTCTTGACTTGACAGTACTGTGCACTGAGGTGTCCCAAGTTCGCCATCATTATTCAAGTGGATGCAGCGGGATGAGAGTCATTCATCACAGAAGTCACTGGAAACCGCAGAAGTAATTCCAAATTATTCATTATGTCCATGAAAATATCAGCTACCACTTTTAGCCACAGCCAGTGAACAGCATCAAAAATTCTCTTGCACGTCATTTGCCCAAATTTAGTCTTGGATATTAACACAGACCAGAGATGGTTATATGATAGAAGATGAGCTGGGGAAGCAGGGATGCAGGCATATGTTCCCTTCCTAATTGATTAGCAGTAACATGCTAGCTAAATTTACTTAGATTAAAATGGCTATTGTTCTTTGTTGTCTGTCCTGAATGTTATACAACAACAAGGAACACAAAACTATTTCTTGCACCATGCATTCCATATTAAAATGGATGTTTTCATGGGATGTGGACATGATCTCGTCCTGTCTTGTGGGAGCAAAAACTCACAAAGAGCCCAGGACAGAAAGTGAGGGGACTGCCAATGTCCCTCGTTATGAATAAAGACTTATTTACCTTCTTTAATTTTTTTATACTTTTCATAGAAAAATTAAAACCTTCCTATCAGCCCAATTGTTGTTTATCCAAACTGCATGCAATGTTTTTAAATGTGGAATACAAAAAAATAAGAAATCTTCATCCTGGCCTATGCTACTAAAAATTAATACAGTCTTCCTGCTTTTGTCCATAGTCTTTAATTTCTCCTGAAAGCTTGCTAAGAATAATATCTTCAAACAGCTCTGTTGCTGTGTTTAAAATAGGACTACAGAGAAATGACTGCTACTTCACACTGCTTGCATAATATCAACAAATTATACATGTGCTCTATTCTGATAGCTAATACCTGCGTGAAATAAATTACTTTCATTGCTGTTATAGTCCCAGACTCTATAGGCTCAAACTTAATTTTCTAATACTTTTATATAAACTAATAAAACTTGTTGGCTGAACCCACCAGAATCGTTGACCAGTGTAACAGAAATACTTAAAACATTCATCTCTATTATTCCTATCTTTCCTGAGCTAGCTGCTCTCAGAATGCCTTTTTTTACCTAGTCAGTGTCCTTGAAGCTTACCCCAAGGATTCATTTACACACAACACTCTAAGATGATACTGCAGACAGTCAACCAGGAGCTACAGCTGCCTCAACCTCCCCCACGGTCCACACTTGCCTCATTAAATATTCATCACTCCAAAATGCTGCAGTGTCAAACATGAGCAACTTCCCAGTCTGACCTTCTACAGCCAGCCCGTGGTTTGTTCTGGAGAGTAAACAAGACTGGGATTTACCAGCTGAAACATAAAATGGCATAATGCAGTTTTCATGTTGCAGATTAAGTTCTGTGCATGCACTGTAAAATTCTCACTGCAGAATCCAG
Organism: Drymodes brunneopygia; assembly: GCA_013400955.1. Lineage (NCBI taxonomy): Eukaryota > Metazoa > Chordata > Aves > Passeriformes > Petroicidae > Drymodes > Drymodes brunneopygia. The sequence continues at coordinate 340,745 of VZTZ01030498.1, read as the reverse complement.
AGTGCTAACTTTTAATGTCCAATGTATATTGAATACCTGTATGCAAAGTTGCATGGGCAGTGTTACCAATAAATGTTCTGCAGAAAACTAAAATATTATCTTCCTTATTATACAGATCCTTGTTTTTTATGTATGTTCATACCTTTCAATTTAAAAATCTATTATTGTTGAGTATTCTCAAATAAAAAAATATTGAGGCATACATAAAATCAAATATGTGATTTTTTTTTTCGTGGCTTTGGACTCTTATCTTCGTTCCATTTACAAGAGAGTTGGGGGTTGCCTCCAAGACAAAAGAGAAAAGTTCTTCTAAGTCATTTAATTGTGTCAGACTCTGCACATATTTATATCTTTACTTAATGGAAGAGAAATATTAACAGAAAAAAACAGAAGGAATCATCTTTCCTGTTACAGAAACAATAGCTGCAATAGTCTATAAATTCAATAAATCTTTGAGATTTTATATAACTAAAACATATCTATATCATGTCCACACCAAATAAAAATAGTGTAAAGGTTCTGTTTTTCACTTAACAGGTTTAACATTAACCTGTTAAAAAGATCAAAAATTGGCTGTAAACCAGCCAATACTGGCTATGCAGCATTCTTAAGACAATAGAATAGGCATTGCACCAAATCAGCCATGAGAATTCTGTAGGTATAATAACTAGTACAGCTTAGGCCAGTAAGTAAATATATTCAGAGGAAGCTTGTTTTCACTACATATATGTACTGACAACTATACATGTATAGATACTTCTCTGAAAAATATATATATAGTTTTAAAAAGGGTGACTTCATAGCTTCAATAATTACCCGTTGCAACTTATAGGCCCCTAGGATTTCCCATAAATGGTCAAAACCTAGATTTCTTCTTCCAAGTCAAGGGCTTCCCCACAGTTTTCAGGCATTTTCTTTCCCCTTTTATGCTAGCTATGGCTTGATGCTCTAATTAACCTAAAATTTAAGATTAAAAAGAGCAAATCTTCAAGTTTTTACATCCTTAATCTGGCATGAATTGCAAAGTATTTGAGTGAATACTGCAGCTACTACTCAGGGAGGAGAAAGACAGAAGAGAGATACCACAGCCCAAACATTTCCTCAAAGCCTACATCTTAGTTGAAGCAATTTTACAATAGCCCTCCTTCATCCAAAATTTGTTAATTATTAAATATGAAGCACCAGTATTGAGAGCAAGATAAATTACCACACTGCTAGGTCTGTGGTCTGTCTTTTACAGTCTGGCAGGGTCCTGCAGATATTGAGAAGAAAAACAGTTTATCAGCATTCCTGTAGAATCCTTCAGTAATGCCCTTTGGGGAACACGGCCAGTTACCAGTCTACTGCAGATTTTCCAGAACAGTTGTGATTGTATTAAGGACCACTACATCTTCCTTCCACATAATACAGCTGATGAGCTGTCACACTAAGTATGTAAAATTTGACTCTGACATAGAGGAAAACCATTTTAAATAGACTTAGAACTGATCTGATCATATCTCTGGTTTGATAAACCTGAGCTGAACCTTGCTCATGAGTAATAAGAAAGGTTTATATGCACTCAAAACTCTACCACTCCAAAATAAATAATAATTTCTCTACACTGCACTCTTATTTTCATTACAGGCAAAAGAAAATACATTCCAAAAATCATTTTATTGTCATCTCCAGGCAACTGGAAATTCATCTAGGCTTCATGATACAGACTGAGCCTGAAGAAGGTACCCACTGTGTGCCTCAGGCAGGACATGGTCATCAGGGATATGAATCAGAGGGTATTACACCCATTTAGCATTGCTGGACCTGTAAAGGAAACATCTGAGTCTGTGTTAGGGTCTTGAAACTGCATACTACATACAGTGGGTAGATTTTGATGGCCTTATTCAAATCTATTTAGTATCATTTGTTTCCCTACCTTCTATCACATATCCTTCTGCAACTGTATTGCCATTTCCCTTACAAGTATGGCCACAGCTACTTGTGGCTTCATGCAAACCTCCCTCATCTGCCCTTTTCATACCACTTTAAATCGGTCCCTAGGGACCAGTGATGAAAAGAGGCAAAGTAAATCTTGGAGATTAAAAGCAGGAAAATGGAGCAACCAGGGAATTCAATCTCACATATGACCCAAAGGCATCAGTGAAAGACAATTCTTGGCTCCCAGGTGGGAACACTTGTATAGTGGTAGGGCAGGTACTTGGGACCATGTGCGTGAGACCTCAGGAAACTGTAGAAATTGAGTCTGAAATCATTGCAGTCTCCTAGCAACAACACTGTAAGATGTGATCAAATAAAGGCCTTAAGCATAAACACAAACCACTTTACAGCTCTATAGCCTAAGGAAGTGAAGCACTGTGATTAGGAACTCAGCTACTATGAAGTTACAAGTCAGTGACAATGATAATAACCTGTATACGGTCAAGGTGAGTAAAGAGTAACTTCATCAGTTGCCTGTAAATAAATATCTGACTCTGAAGCCTAAAACAAGAAAGTAAGTGCAAGGCTGGTAATGAGCACGACTCCAAACTCTACAGATTAGTACAAAGGATAATAATTTTGATATAATACATTATATAATCAACACTGATACTCAGGAATATAAAGATACAGCAGAATACCACTAATTGTATCTCTCATCATGAGGAGAAGAAATACTACTAGAAGAAAACAACACCTGTACTCTAGAAGAACTTTAAACTTTCTAGGGTCATATACGGTGAATATGAATATTACTTCTATTTCAGCTCTGCAAAAATTTCCTAGTTCATATCAGCTGGTCTGTGCCTCGATATAGACCTTCAGTCAGCAAATAGAAATCATGCTTTATATTACAGAAATGATGACATCAAACTTTTTCCCATCAGGACAGGACAGCTATCTGTACTGTAGGAAATGTATTAAAAATGGAAGAGATAAGCTCTTCAGTCAAAAAAAAAAAAAAAAGAAAGAAAAGCTATTAGAGTTATCTTATGTCCAAAGAACAAGACTGAGGGGACAGGGAAAAAAAACTCCACAAAAAACCCCAACAATCCTTCACAGTTTCCAATACACAGCTAACTTGTCAAGTATAAGCATCTTAATTGGAAAGATGCCCTTAGCAGTTTTGTTCAAGTATTTATGGTATGTCATACAGTTTTCATTCGTCTCTATTGGGTAAATCCACTCTCAGCCTCAAGTTCCTTTTGATTTAATAATCAAATTTTATCTCACATTATTTTACCTTATCATTATCTAGGCTCCTTCCTATGATGTCTTCAGACATAACTTGGATAGGTCACATTTTAATACTTTACCTCTTTGGTTTTCCACCCAATGAAAGAACAAAAAAATAAAAGAAAATAAATGGATAATAGACAATTTAACATGTTTTTTTCTTGAAGGCAAAATACTAATCTGAAACCAACCATAGGATTTCCTCACTATTTCAGTAGATGTTGCTTTGGCTTCTTTGGAACATTCCATCTTTGGAGAAAAAAACCATGAGTGGTTTGTGTGACTGCCTTGCAAGTGATCTTTAGAAGTCGAATAGTATCAATATAATTTCAAAACATCCTACAGTCTCAGGGAAGATTACAATACTATCTAGGGGAAGATGATATTCAAGCCAATTTTTTACAGAATGTCTTTAGTCATTAAGTTGTCAGACTATGATATCTCATATCCATATAAGCTGTTGATATTACGGCAATTAGATTTTTTTTTAAATTCTTTTTACACATAATAATAATAATTTAGTATTTTAAATAAGCTAAAAATAAATTCATAGCTTTGTAAATATATGGATCAGGTATAGATGTATGGCATGTTCTCTCTCTTGTCCATAGCAAGATTTCATGCACAACACCTTCTCTTACAATAAGAATCTGTTTGTAGTTTGCTTTCCTGCCTGTGACTTTTCTTTAAAAGTTGTTCTCATGGTCATCATTCAGGAGCAATGCCAAATTCTGAACTTGCTCGGCAGTGTGAGAGCAATTTCCCAGAACTGCAACCATTGTGAACTTGCTGTTCACACAGGTCACCAAAATGCACACACTTGCCCATAGACAAGAAGTAAATCAATTTTCACTTTAAATCATGCAAGACATTGCTAGGACTAAAGTAGTTAAGGTACAAGAATGGGGGAAAATGGGCAGTTTCTATATCAGCCCTTAGTTCTTAAAGGTAAATTATTGGGCTGGGCCCTTCCTTTGCCTCATCCTGAACCTCAAGCCCTGGTTTGTTTTTTCCAGAACGTGATATTTCTGAACCACTCCCATCCCCTGAAACACAGAACAAGTTTACTTCTGTGGACATGTCCAGATCTCATTTGCTTCTCCAAAGAGGAGTTAAAAAACCAATCTTTCTCAGGTCCTTTATTAGATCATCTTGTGCATAGTTATTACGATCTGATATAAAAAATAAAAAAAAAAAATCTGGTTTGCCAGGAGCAATTGCTTTTCCTTTTCCAGCAGTGCTTTATTTAAAAAGATGATCAAATTTTAATGGTCTTCTTTTGTTAGCTTAAACCAAGTGCAAAAATTCCTCCTGTCACTTCCCTTGGGTTTGAAGGGTATCATTTTAAATGGCACAAAGGTTTTGGTGGTGAAAATTCACCTACTGAGTTTTTAAAAAGAGACAACAGAAGTTGTAACAAAAATGTTACAGAAAACAAAAGCATAAGCAGTCAAATAATTAATGCCAAGACATCTTTCCAGCAAAAATTTAAGGACCCTTTGGAATGCACCACTGACCTTTGGTGATGTTTTGGTGATGCTGTTTGGCATTTTTCTAGATATTTTATTTTGTTCTATACACAAAACACTTGCTCTAATCTGCACTTAAAGGTCAAAATCAAGCATGATTATTACTTCTTTTAAACATGTGCAGAATCTGAGAACTCTAATTCTAACAACAAAGACTTCTAAGAAAACACAAGATTGCAGGAATAATCCATATTGAAGAAAAGATGATTTTTAATACAGCTGGGACTGTATGAGTGAGGCTGGTAAAAAAACAACCTTGAAATAATTTGCCTACAAGTATTCTTATGCAGCCCTGGCTATCAGAAAGTGCATATCAGGATAATGCTTTAAATTTCAATTAAACTGCAGTTAATGTCCCCTCTATTAAAAAAAAAAAAGAAAAAAAAGACAACTTTTTGCTGAAATCTCAGAGATAAAACAAAAGTCACCCTATAAAATTTTGGCTTTCCAAAAATTTCTTCACTCAGACCCCTCGGCAAGACAAATTTTTATTGTCATTCTTACAAATTTGAATGGCCCATCAAACCTGAAAAACTAAAAGGCATATTTCCTGCATTTATGCATAAAATAGACAGATTTTCCCTTCTATTCCGGGGTTTAAATAGCTTCCCATATTTTAAAATTGTAATTACAAGATGCATTACAAGAATTGGCTCCCCCATAATTTTGAAGAGGAGACCAAAAATTATCTTCTGCTTTTTTTCTTTTTGATAACTCAGTGAGCAAGTTTAATGGTAGAGTGACATGCAAAAAGCAATAATAATAATAATAATAATAAGTTGTTTCAGTAGAGCTGTGTAAAGTGGGTTATAGAATAAAAAACACTTGTCAAGTTTTTGGGGGGTTTTGTGGTTTGGATTTTTTTTCTTCTTTACTTGTAGGAGAATATGCAGTAATATTAGACTGTAGTGAAATCCTACTAACTAGGAAACATGATGTGATAACTTTCTAAAGTTGAGGACGAAGTGGCAGAAATTCATGGTTCCACTGAGAACAGAAGTGTCAATGAGAAAAGCATGGCTGGAACAATCACTTAGCAGAGCTTTAGAAATGCCTGTTTTCCCTGGCAAAGGTTTTAACTGCCATCACAATGCAATTCCACTTCTGTTTGTAAACTATTACTCTTTATTGTGCTATTGGCTGTTAAAAAGACCATCAGCTCAAACTGAGCTTCTGAAGGTCTGAAGTCCTGTTTGCAGTTGTAAACTTGACCCACAACCATAAATCACTGCTGGCATGGCCACTGGCTCTGAGACACAGAACCAAAATGCCTGCTGATGTCTCATGCAGAAGCTTCTGGAGAAGTAAACCAAACAAAACCCCCAACCAAACAGAAGATGGCAACTGGAGACACAATGGACACAGACTTCTTAGCCAAGTCTCAGAATACAATGTTAAAAGAAACAGCTGATCAAAAGAGAAGACAAGAGATAAATATTCATTCAATAATTAGCTAAATTTTCAGGTCCAAGACTTTTTTTCCAGAGCATTCTAAGTTAGAATCCTATTTGAGTTTTTTTTTTAATGAATGTGTCATAGTTCACAATTTATATTAGCCTAGCTAGACCATCTATTCCCTCAGGATCCTATTCCTACTGAGAACAGATGCCTTCAGTATTCAACCTTATTCTTTTATGTTTGTGTCTCTCATGGTGCAAATATTCCCACGTTTTAGGGAAAGTATATAAAGCCAGAAAATGAAATTATGTCCCAAGAGACATTCTGAGTATTAAACTCAGAATAAAATATTAGAATAAAATATTTAACAACTGAAGGGAAAATTCCAATTTGGTAGAGCCTTAGGGACTTGCTACCTCTCCTTGATGTTACTGCTCCCCAGAGCTGCTACATGCTAGGAAAAATCTGTATGCTGATAAGCTACCCAAAGTATTCTTTTTTTGGTCACTGTAACTAAAAGCCAGTATCAACAGGCTCGAGAAACATTTGACAAAGTACTTTATTATGATACAACAATCCCCCTTAAAATTTCTGTATGTTCTTATGTTCACATTGCATTTTCATTCATCATTCCATCTGAGTTTGATGGTAGTTTCTACCTTTGTAAGGTATCAGTACAGAAATTTACTGTAAGTTGCTGAAATTTCCTGGCAATCTGATTCATCCTTTCTACTCACCAGCTTTCCACTTATCACCAATTTAATCTCCTACTCCAGCATTTCTTCAGCATTGCAGACTTCCTTCAGTTCCTCTAAATGCTCTCCAGCATACTGAACCTTGTTGATTTTCAGTTCTCACCATGTAAGCATTTTACAGTCTCTCCACAAGAAATACTCCAAGCCTTGTCAGAATATTTTATTCACAGATAACACATATCCTGATGCATTCTATTACTCTTTGATGTATGCATGGGGTTTTTTTGGTAGTGACCAAAAATTTGTTGGCAATTTGATAATCTACTTCGATCAATTTTATAAAACACTTAAAGAATACACATGATTTGTAGAATAAAACAATACCACGTGCTTAAGAACATAGGCACAATTAACAGATTACTGTCCCTGTGTATTCCTGTGTGTACAATATCTGTGTAAACCCTTCAGCGTATGGATGGAGGAAGCAGAAGGATGTGCCTTCTGGATATAAGTTTCATTAGGACAGAAAATGATCAAAACCCCTGCTCATGTAAAACTGAATTTGTCATTAGAGATCTAAACCAAGACAGGAAAGGGAAGCTCACAGGGAAACAGAGTTTCAGTTTCTTCATACCCATCCAGGAATTTATTAGTAAAAGGAGAAACAATGTAACTTAATACAAATATGACCTTGCACAAACCTGATGTGCATCAGATCTCAAAGATCATTTCTTGAATTATCATAGGTATTTATGAATTATCAGTGCTCTCTGCAAGCTTCTTTCCCTCTGGGGAGTTTTCTGATAGAAATACTAAGTTTAGAGATAATGTTTACCTCCATCATTGCTTTGACATTTACTACACTTTAGAAATGCATTTCCTCTTCAAGGATATTTTCATCTGTTACAGAATATTTATGAATGCTGTTCCAAAGAAAGCCACTGGAATGAGAATCCAAGCAGAAAAAAAGTGAAGATTTGCATTTGCAACTGTTTGTACATTAACTCCTAGCAAGGCAAAAAGTGAAACCTAAAATGTAAACCTAAAAACTTAGGTTAAGAAATGTATTAGTGCACAGATTTTATTCTCTTATCTGTTCAGTGTTTCAATGTCTCATGAAGAAGTACACCTAGAGAACACATAAAAAGCTTAAGCTGGTACTACAATTTAAGCAGCAGGAGAGTAACCTACAAAGCAACTAAACTGAAGACAGCTGAAGGAGGGTGGCCAGCAGGTCAAAAGATGTGATTCTCCCTCTGTACTTTGCTCTTGTGAGACTTCACTCGGAGTTCCCCTTACAGTTCTGGTGCCCCCAGCCTAAGGAGGACATGGAACTGCTGGAGCAAGTCCAGAGGAGGACCATGGAGCTGGTAAGAGGACTGGAGCACCTCCCCTATGATGACAGGCTGTGAAAGTTTGGGCTGTTCAGCTTGGAGAAGAGAAGGCTGTGTGGAGACCTCATAACAACCTTCCAGTATCTGAACAGACCTGCAGGGAAGCCAGAGAGGGACTTTACATCAGGAACTGTAGGATAGGACAAGGAGTAATGTGCACAAATTGAAAGGGGGAAATTTAGGTTTACTGTGAGACACTGGAACAGGCTGCCCAGGGAGGTTGTGGATGCCCCAACCCTGGCATTGTTCAGAGCCAGGTAGGATGAGGCCTTGAGCAACCCACTCTGGTGGGAGGTGTCCCTGCCCATGGCAGAGGGGGCTGGCACTTAATGATCTCTAAGGTTCATTTCAACCCCTTTGCATTCTAAGGTTCTATGGTTTTGTGAAGCAAAGTTACTATGGGATTTCACACAAGCCTCAGAGCAGACTGAGAAGCTTCATAAATGTGGCCTTTGGATCCAAATTCCTTTGGATCACTAGCATACGCCTCCATAGCAAAACTATCCTTTAAAAATGCTAAATTCAGTAAAGCGTTCATACCCTGGAAGTCAGGGCAGCATCTGAAATTTTGTTTTAGAGGGGATACATAGTATACAAACTCCCAAGCCTCAGAAACCAAATGTATCATCTGATGACAGCATCCAAAATTTCTGCTTCATTCATGCCAGTTCTTGTACAAAAATCCCTGCTATCATTGATACACTGGCTCCAGGGCTCTGAGGTGTTAGCTGCACCTCTTTGTCCCAAACAAGAGAACAGTAAGTACTAACAGGATAGATTTAAGTTTTCAAGAGTAGGGAGATTATTATGTAAAAACCAGAACCTAATCTTGACATCGTTAGCAGTACCACATTGCACTTCCTTTTTTTCCCCTCCAAAAAATAATTGCACAAAAAAACCCCCTACTTTCCATGCAAGACTGCACTCATTAGAAGTTTGGGCAGAAAAATCAGGCTCATAAAAACACCATCTGTTTGTATATGCACAAATCTGCTTCAAAAACATTCAGGAATTTCAGATGTTCAGATTTTGTTTAAAAAGGGAAGGGAAACCCAGGAAATGCTGGACCGTACACTTGTAGATATTTATGTAAGGGTTTAAGAGCTGCATAAAAAGCAGTTATTTTAAAAGTTTGGATGAGAAGTTTTGTAGAGAGTAACAACACAATGCATGAATTACTGAAACGGGAGTCATATTTATCTGACTATTCCTAGTGAAGCTTAGAAGCCAATGGGGTCTCAAAAGAGCATATTTGGCTTAGTTCACTTGAAAGATGGCAACATTTGTATCATAAAACTCAGCAGCTTTCTGAACAGTTGGTGCACTGACATTTTAATGCCAACTCCAAGAACACTATTTCCAGCAATGGCATTTCTAGGGAAATTGTTACAACTTCCCATATTCAGAGGCAGGTACAATCAGTTGTTTCCCAACCTGAGAATTATTAACCAAAATAAAATTGAAAAAGTGGTTGATTATAAAAGCCTTTGTCACAGACCTCTACCAAATGATAATTCAGCACAGTCTTTACTGCCGCTCAGAAGGTAACAGTATTTTCAATCAAACAAGACTATGATATCATCAAATTAAAACAGCATCAAAATGGCATCTTCTTAATTATGATATCCTTTATTTATCAACATCAAAACTACACTTCTCCCAAAGAAAGGTCAATTCTCACTATCTTTATTTAGATATTTGCTTTGCTAATATTTGAATTTAAGAAATTGCTGAAATGTCCTTAGTATTTAGAAAATGTATTGAGCTTTCATTTTGAAAAACTGCATTGTTTTAAGTTTCGCAGTTATAGATCTGTAATTGTTCCAAGTACCTTCATGCACTAGAAAGGCTTTGATTTCTCCTATCTAGCACAATTATTTCCTTTGTAACAATCAGAAATCCACTAAATATTTTGCAAGTATAATGGTTTCCAATAAAAAAAATCACAAAAATGAAAAAACATACAGGTCTCAGACACTGAAGAAAAAGATTCATTTATTTTATTGTATTTTTATTCAGGATGGAGTGGCTTACTCATATCTAAATCAATTTTCCAATACAGTCAAACTGATGTAGAGAGTCCCACTAGTGCCAAATACAATGAGGGTTTCACCCCATTTATTGCTGAGAGAGGTGAAATGGTTTATTGGGGGTTACACAAGGCAAGAAGCTGAACAATTTCTGTCAGTTTTTAGTACAGATCTATCACCGTTATTCATTACAGTTTCCATGTATGTTCCAGGGCACTGTGTATTTTTCAGTCATAAAAACAGGGTGAGAATTAACCAGTCTGAAGAACTTACATTCTGGAAGAGTCAAAATAGAGAAATTGGAGTAAAGAGAAGGCAAATAAGCACATTAGACTGAGTAAATTTAGATATTTTATGGGATCAAATGAGGTGTAAAATCCATGTCGTAAATCATAAGACCTTTGCTGTGCCAACCATCCAAGCAGCCAGTATTCCCAAATTGTTTTCATGCCATTGACTGTATCAATTATTACAGGTATTTGACCTATGAACTATATTTAACAAACAATATGCTTTGTGTGACATCATAAAACATTTTATGGAAAACCAAATAAAGCCAAGGTAGGAAACACCCACTGAAACCACAGAAACACTCCTGTGCTCTAGAAAGGGGGAACTTCAGATAAAATCATATATATATATATACACATATATTCATACATATATATGTGTATGTATGTATGTATATTTATACATAATTACATATAGATATATATTTATATTAATATACAGATCAGAGATTGATGAGTACTAAAAATAAACAATAAGTTCTCAGGATATCACTATTGTCTCAAATTACAAAGAGGAAGGAGTTCACATTAAAAGTATTTTTAAGAATTTTTCAGCAAATTAATTTTATGGCTCTAAAAATTTATCATACGAGAGTTTACAATATTTCACTCAAATACAATTTATCTTTTAGTAAGAAAAAAACCCTCATAGCTCAAACAATATGGATGACATATTGATAGATTTGGCTTCTTTGGGGGATACCTGTTCTTTAAATGTTTTTCCTTTTCTTTTGCAAAACACAGGTATGACTAGATGACTTTAAAGGTTAATTTTGAATTCTCCTAGCTTTACCAGAGAGAATTAGGAAAAGTAATTTCATGCAAAAATGTATTATCTATAATTTAGTGTTTACTCTCCATTTTTATGCGTTTATATTACACAATATTTTGCATTTCAAAGCCCAAATCTCGAATTCTTGGAACATCAAAAATCCCAGTATTGGTAGAGGTGAGCTTGGTCCCACACAAGCCTCAGTCAACATACCCATGGCAATACAAGTTGTGTAGTTGTCATGCAAATAATCTAGAATTAACTTCCCTTATGACAGCAAAGTTAAGTTGTTTACAAATTAATTCATTTCCCAGTATATAAATATTAGGAAGCTAAATTTCTAAGGGTGACCTTGGTTTATGAGAATATATTTTGAGAAAAATTAGTTGCCTGTAAAACATTCTATTATTAACAAAACCAAAACACAGTTTGATTTTACCACCATAGAATTAACTTAAAAGAGAAAGTATATTTTTCACACAATTTCAGCAAAGCCACAGCTTTTAAGAAAATATTACTTGAGTAATAAGTGTCACTCACTATCAGAGGTAGAGTACTGTGACAAGCTCCAGAAAAGGGCACTGCTAAAGGCTTTTATTGCTTTTTATGTACCATCACCCAACTGTTGTTACGGAAATTCAATTACCATTTGAAAGGTCATTTATCCAAATTATTCAGTGCTACAAAAGAAATCTAACGTGCAAACAATTTAGATAAGGAATCCTACAGATCCAGGAGCCCAAGTTCTCTGCAATTTGTCAATTGGATTCAACTTTTACAGGTAAGTGTTCATTGTCCTTAGAAAAAATAATTCCATTAAATGCACACTGACAGCTACAGCAGCTGATTAAAATCAGACACATAAGTTTTCATACATCTTACAGTAGCTGCCAGAATTTTTCAACATGGAAAAAAAATTTGAAAGGTGAATACTGTACACTGACTGCACTATACTTTGGTTGTTCCCTCATACTTGGACAAATAATTTTTCCACTTTAAGTACGTATGTTTATATCTGTATTTCTCTCTCTATATATATGTACAGAGAGAGATAAAAACACTCTGAACAAATATTATTTTAATGACTGACCTGGCCGATAGCAAATATATTCTCTGCACATGCACAGAAGCAGTTTAAGACTTCTCAAGATCTCACTCTTCACCTAATTTTTTGCTGAAAAAGCTACAGGTGTGCAACATTCTATAATACACATCATCGGTCTGGGACCAAATTCTACCAATTTTGACCAAGGTCAATGGGCCACTGGTACTAAATATTTCATGCCATCACAGGGGAAAACCCTTGGGCAGGGGTTTATTGAGCTCAGCAATAATCCCTCACCAGGGGGGATGCAGTGAACACTTTGAGCAGGCAGTTAGAGGAGATGACCACCAAAAATCCTTTCCAGCCTAAATCATGTGCAGGGTTTTGGATGCTGATGAAGTACCAAGAGGCAACAACATCAGCTACTTGCCCGAGCTGCACATGGAAATCCAAGTACAGCGTGTCATCTCTTGACTTTTTCTTACTACTAATTTCTGTTTTGTCATTAATACAAAAAATAATTTACAGATCAGTTTTCTGATCTGTAAATGAAAGTGAAGTTTATTTCTATTGAGGGTCCTCATGTGTTCACATTCAAGCGTATTCTTAAGTGAACAGAAGAAAAGAAAGTCCTAAATCTGAGGAACTGACCATATTTGCAGTGAGGACATCATTTCCTCTGACACACTGTTGGTGAAAATAATCTGAGTATCCAAAGAAAGTCAAGTTTAGTTTTCAAGAAGACTTGACACCACTTTTACAGTCAGCTAAGTGCAAAGTAGTTTTTCTTTCACAGGAATTAATTTTAAATAAAATAATTGAAAATAAAAAATGTTAAAGGATAGAAGTTTAAATCTAATTAGCAAACTCAAGGTACCCTGTATATGCCATCTGTTTTACTGGAGCAAATGTTGGAAAAGAAGCATTAAGTAAAATCCAAATAATTTTAACAAAGCCTCATCATCAATCACAAGTGAAGATATCTTTCCACTGAATTTTTTTCTGGCATTTCTCAGTACTAAAACACAAATATGAAATTATCAGTGATCCTAAGGAGTCAGGAAAAACTGTAGTAAAGTGATAATTAATCTCAAAAAGATCTATACTTATTAGTAAATTCTGAAGAGTATATTTAGGGAGTTACAAAGAAGCTGTATTTGTTTATATGTCATTACTAGCATATTCTAATTTAGTAACAAATAGATTTAGTAAGAGGAATATCGTAATGTTAAAAAGGTATTGGCAAAATGGCTGCTTTCAGAAATAGGTATTCAATACCACAATAAGCAGTGCTAAATATGCTTGCATATCTTAGTTGTATTTATACCTAAAGGTTCCCGCCAAGATTAGGAAACAACCTGGGAGACACTTCTGGGTCAAAAGCTATTTTAAATTTTACCCAAAAATTCATATATGTGCAAAAAAATTGCATTGATACCTACAGCAGAGTGCTTGCAATGCATTTGCTAAGCTGAAGGACACAGTTTGGCAGGAGCTGTGTGCGTGATTGGGCTGAAAGGGCAAATTTGTTCAGCCAGAGAAAACACAGAGGATGAGAGACTGAGGAGTTGTATGTTACGATGACATTTTCAAAATGATGGCCAAACAAGTCTCACTGGTGCAAGTTTTTCATGTTTTGTCAGTGAACTGACAAGGCAGCTATGCCACCTTACCCACAGAGAACTCAGCAAACAAGCTGATGGAAAAAAAAGCTTAGCATTTCCACAGCCTCTTCCTTAATATGCGAGTCAAAGTCCATTTCCCATCAAAATTTATCTTTCTATGGCATAGGTATAAACTCAGTCTTGTCTCACAGGGATATTGTGAGTATTAATCATCCCATAATATGTCTTAGGTCCTTCCAGAAAGACCAGTAGTTAGAAATTTCAGGAACAGTTAGCAATCTTACATACTAGCAGCACAAAACCTATTTCAAACATTTGCTTCTTAATATGAGAATAATTTTTTAAAGAAGAATATAAGATCCTTCTCCATTTGAAAATCTGACAATAAGCTAAGTTTCATTGTAGCAAACTATAAACTTATTTTCCTGTTTTAAATTGGAAGCGAAGATCACTGGGCATCACTTTTTTGTCAACTGGTATGTCTGCACTCACAGCTATCTCTGCTTTTGACAATGTAACGCAAGCATAATTTTTTCTGGTAGTAAATACATTATCCTTTTAGTAGCTAAACTTACTGTATAGTATTCTAGAGATAAAGACGGCAGAAGAACACAAACTTTTTTTGTGCCTTTTTAAAATACACTATATTTCTAGGCATTTATTCCTGTTTTCTAAAGACAACAAAACATCGATTTACATGTTCATTCATTCTATTCAACTTTAAACTAATTTTTCTTTCCTATTTTTTCTCTTTTGAGTTAAAATGTTCTTTAAATTACACCCAAATCACACAGATGATTACACATAAGCATTCCTTATGGATTTAACTGTGGTTCCAGTTAATCTCAGAATATATCAGTATCAAAATTCTTGTCCTGCATTTAATAGTATCATAAGCATCTCTTCTGGACTGCAGAACCTGTGGCAGCTGCCTGAGTCAGTAAGAAGTCTGTTGGTTCTGGGCACGACCAGACACAGCAGTGTCAGCATCCTGCTAACCTCAGCTTCTACCAGAAAACACAGCTTTTGTCATTACTTTAATAGCTTAATATATCACTTTAGCTCCACACTGACACCAGCACACAAACCACCCTGCAAAGATCTTGCAAAGTAATGGCCAATGCCCAAAACAGCTCTTGTCAGGGTTGTGTCTCTCGAGGGGAGGAGACAGAAGCATGTCTCCAGCTGTTTATGGAAAATAGGGACCATGTATCTTTTAGCAACATACCAAAGCAATTTTAGATTACAGTGATGCTTTTACAGTCTAGAAATACACTTTTTAAAAATCTGAAAAATCTTGTAGAATTTTCTAGAAGCTGAGATCCAGATGAGAGATTCACAAACAAATCTATGGAGCGCAGTACAAGATAAACAAAAATAATCAGATCAGGAACAGAAAGCAGATAAATGCATGTGGCCTGTCAACTTTAAACAGCAGCTTCTCACAAAGCTGGCAGAGAAGTAAACAAAACCTACCGAGTTGAGAAGGACGAAGGTAGCCAACAAAAGACAAGAAACTCAGTAATTTGAAGTCTGTTTACAGGTATCTGCCACTACAACCCAACAGGACAACAAACCAATATACACAGCAGCACAAGGCTTAGATGCACCTCAGAAAATAGTCTATGGAGATATCAGTTCTGCAGTGGTGGGATGCATTTTCCTCTCAAACCAAGGATGCATCAGCTGTATATTGCTCAAACAAACCAGACCACAGAGTCAATAACATCCTAAGAACAACAATTTCCTCGTACATTTAAAAGACATGGGATACTGACCTTTACATACCCACATTCACCAGCTTTGCTCATTGTCTTATAAAAGAACGGGGGCTGACACAGGGGAGAAGGAACTGAAATGATCTTGAAGATATCCAAGAGTGCTATTGATTTGCTTTTTTATTCCAGTGCATGCTCAATGAGAAAATTAGATTAAATCAGTCAGCTAAATATATTCTTGGAACCAAATTGATGGGTTTAGCTATTAAAGGGAAGCAAAGGGAAGCAAAACAGAAAAAAATAAGCTGCATTTTAAAATATCAGCCTTGCCTCAGACAGTTCATGAGATCTAATTTTTAATTTGGAAGCAGTGGAGATTCACTACTTTTGCAGTGAGGTTGTGTTAGTATCATCTGGTATTGCATTAATAGATAATTGCCTGTTTTGACTAACTAACAAAAAAAAACCCAAAAACAAACAAAAATTTTTTTTATTTGGTGTTTTATTTTGTATATTTTGTTAAGGCAACTGATGGGATTATTTCCTGCAGAATTTTATGGATGGGTGTCATTGATAAAGAAGGCCTCTGAAGTTACCTGTGTATAGAATTATTCTCCACTCAATTCATATGCAAATAGACAAATTCATTCCAGAAAACAAATACAGAAAGGTATAAAGCCACCTGTTAATCAATGGTGATGTGCACCACAAAGTTGAATTACCTAGCCATTACCCACAACCTCTCTTTCAAATGAAAGAGAGCAACAAGCAATGAAGTAAACAAACCCCAGTTCTTGCCAGTCTGTATATCTGTAGACCACAGTGCACTTGCAAATCAGATTCTGGAAACCCATCTCACTCACCTGTACAGAATTTGGTGGGTAACTTCTTCATCAACATTGAATACCTCTGAATAAGTTTCATATACCAGCTGATGCTTGCAAAAGATATTCTCTTTATCCTTTAATTAAAAAATACTTTCTTTGGAAGACTTTTTATATGGATTTCATATTGAATTCTTTCTGATCATCTAGGATATTCATTAGACTGAAATTTTTTGCATACCTCTAAAATTTATCTTCCGTGCTTTTTCAAATCCCAAAGGATTCAATTAAAGCATGGTTCTAGTATATTGGTAACAAGGCTTTTTTTTTTTTATATGTGAAACTTTTTTCCAATCATAAAATGTACATTCAAAAATGCCAGTACATTCAAACTCAGCCAATTTGTGGGAAAACAGACTCCTTTAGATGGAAATCTGCATAACTAATCTGCTTGTTTCACCAGCTTTCTAGAAGTTCAACCTGCAAACCTCTGTGCCCTTCTAGACCTGTGTTTCCAAGAAGTCAGCATGTTTCCCATGACCAGCTCAGCATCTCCCAGGACTTGAGAGATGCCAGAATTCACTGCATCTCCTGTTGAATCCACCATCCTCTGGCCACCCAGAGCAGCCAGGTTGCAAGATTCTGGCTTTCACTGACACTCTCCACAGATTAGCAGAGCAGACCCATTGGTGCAGGTGTGAATTCCTTCACAGGACTCACAACTCCATGTGTTACAGCTACAATATGTTAAGATTCACTGTTGCCACATGGCTGCTTTGGACATCTGTAAATCTGTGTTTGCAGGATATTTCTGCAGCAGGAGAAACACTGGGAAGCACAAGCTGGCATACTTTCAAATGCAACATAATTTCTCAGTACCTTGCCAAGGGTTTTGTCAAGTGTAATTTAAAGCCTTGCAAATAACCTGGCTTTTAGCACTTCCTTTGGGAAGCGAATCAACAGCCTTTTATATTTCACTGACAACCACCCAGCACAAGGTAGGACATTACAACACCCCAGGACTCCACTCAGAGATGAAACCCAAAGACTTTCCTGACATTTCCCTGTAGCAGATACATTATTTCCTCATCTCTCAAAGGAGCTGCAGATTTTATCCATTTTCTCACTTCTTACACACACACACACACACACCCACCCACACACACACCTCCCTTCTTTCTGCCTTCACCATTGAGAACTGTACTACAGCTGCTATAGATTGGACAGGGGTTCTCTTTCCATAAACGAGTTCCCAGGAAAATAAACCCCAATGATACCACAGGACTGTTAGAAAGTTAGCTCATTACAGGTTTTGTAGGCAGAACAGGGCATCTCATATGCTGAAGAAACTTGTACTTTCTGCTACACATTTGGGGATGCATAGGAAACCAAAGGGCAATCCAATACCAGATTAACTGAGTTTCTCTCTGCTAAATCCCACTGGTCAGAAATGCAGTAAAAAGGCTTCTGCAGAGTTTAAAAAAGGCCAACGCTTTTTCTGTGCACAGAGCCATAAAACAGGTCCTGTAATTGTGTCACCATAAATGAATTTAATGTTGTTTGGCACAGATTTAGGAACTGTACTGTTAGGTACACATTTAGGTACTCAAGATTAACAACCAATGCCATTAGGAACAGACACTTAAATTCACAAACAACAGATGAACATTAAACATGTTTACAATACTATATACAATGTCCCCTACATGACAAAGCTGGAGAAGTTGCTGTAACTCACCTCCATATTGGTATATCCTACAGAATACATATATATCATATGGATAGATATTATTTTCCCTACTGCTACTATAATGCAACATTTTTTTTGGAGAGGGGCACAGACTCTCAGGTAAGAAAATCAGAGATGTCACCAAAATATAAAAGCATTTCAGTGATACTCTGAAGACAGAGAAGGTGTATTTTTTTAAGTTTTAATAGAACTTGAAACTCTACAATCAGCATTTAAAAAATTAACATTAGACCTCTTTATTATTAGATAGCAGTAATGAGGCTTTTTTGTTATTTCATGGTTGGATTATTAAGCTATATTGGCCTAATGCCAGATTTTCAGTCTTTTACTTGAAGCCACACGGAAATGTGTAATGACTTCAAAGCCAAAACTAAATGAGATACTATCTGAGAAATATGCAGTTTGTTGAGACAATGGAACTGAATCTCAGAGGACAGTCATGTTTTGTCATTATTTCTGCAATCTATCATCATAAGCCTTGGGCAATCTATTAGTAAGTTAAAGTATTAATTATTTTCGAAAAAAGTGAAGCATAGTTTATCACCCTGGAACTATTTTTTGAGAAATTAACATTTTTCCTTGGAAATATAAAGGAGTGGTTTTGAACCAAAACAGTAGGTAATTTTCAAAAATACCTTTTTTATATGGGAATGACTATTTTAAAGAAACAATGTTGAAATGTTTGGTGAAACAAAATGTTTGAAACATTAAATGTTGACTGATAAAATGTTGAAATACTGCTCTGGAAAAACACAATGACAACTTTTTACATTTATTAGTTCACAGTTTGAGAGGATCTTATTTACTGGCACAAATGAAGCCATTTCTGGTGCCTGACTGTCACTATGACCACTTAAAAATTCAGTGAATGGTCTTTGCATTTCTGAATGATCT
The DNA here is from genome assembly GCA_013400955.1 of Drymodes brunneopygia. Classification (NCBI taxonomy): domain Eukaryota; kingdom Metazoa; phylum Chordata; class Aves; order Passeriformes; family Petroicidae; genus Drymodes; species Drymodes brunneopygia. Next base: position 321,568 of record VZTZ01030498.1, on the reverse strand, counting down.
CTGGGACAGCAGCCAAGGCCTTTTAGACGAAGAGCTCAACTTCTGGATCTGGTCAGCAAAAGCTGGCAATATATTTCAAACAGCAAACAAAACACCACTTAATTGAATGATATTTACTTAGATAAAAATGCTCAGTGGGCAATCCCACTTTTTCTTTGAAGACAGTGTATAACAACCAGAAATGTACCTCAAATTCAGCTCTGTGCTTGCACTCTTTTTCCTTTGGGACAAACTCTGTTCAGGGGCATCCAAGAGGTCCCAGAGCCTGGGAAGGTTATTCACTTGGGGAGTCCCTCCTGTGATACACAGTCCTTGGAGAAGTGATACAGATGTCTGTGCCAGCACTTCTCTTACACCCCACTGCAACCGTTGGACTGCAGAAAGCTTCCAGCAGTGGAACCCTCCTCGACATCTCTGCTGCCTTGACCCATAAGCCTGGGTATGAAAACAACTGTTCATACACCAGACACTCATTCTCAGCACTGAGTGACAGCTGTTGTTTATGCTGCAGGAGCTGGCAGAGCAGAAGGGACAGTGCTATTCTGGCACCTGAATAATAACTACTTTTTCTGAACTCTGGCATTTGACATTGAGGCACTGTGCTCAGCAATGAAATCATGATGCCATTATGGCACATGAAACTGCACTGCATTATTACTAGGGTAATTTTCTAATGCATCAATTTAAAATGCATCATTTACACTCAGCTGAGCACATTTGCACTACAATTTGACATGTAAAAAAATAAAATTAGCACATAAGCAGGGGGGTATGGAGTGCAAAATATTACAAAATAGTTTCCACTGTATTCATTCTAGAACAGCTCTGGAAATTTAACTTGAATAAGGTATTAGCCACAATAAGAATCAGATATTTTGTTTAAGTTATGTAAGGTATCGAGTGCACCCTCAGCAAGTTGGCAGATGACACAAAGATGAATGGTGCAGGTGATGCAACCCAAGGACAGGATGCCATCCAAGGGGACCTGGACAAGTTCAAGAAGCAGACCATGGGAACCTCCTGAAGTTCAACAAGTTCAATGTGTTGCACCTGGGTCAGGGCAATCGCAGAGATGAGCACAGACTGTGAGAAGAACCCATTGAGAGCAACAGCATGGAGGAGGACTTGGTTCTTGTGAATGAAAAGCTGGACCTGAGCCAACAGTGTGCACTGACAGCCCAAAAGGCCCATGGCACCCTGGGCTGCATCCAAAGCAATGTGGCCAGCAGGGCAAGGGAGGGGATTCTCCCCGTTTACTCCACCCCCATGAGACCCCACCCGGAGTGCTGCATCCGTCTCGGATCCTCAGCACAAGAAAGACCTGGACCTATTGAAACAGTTCCAGAGGAGACCACAAAGATGATCAGAGGAAAATAAAAACTCTCCTAGGAAAATAGGCTGAGAGCTGGGATTGTTCAGCCTAGAAAAGAGAAGGCTTTGGGGAGACCTCATTGTGACCAGCCAGTACCTGAAGAGGGCGTAAAAAAAAGTGGGAGGGCAACTTTGTACATGGGCAGATAGTGAAAGGACAAGGCAGAATAGTTCTAAACTAAAAGAGAAGAAATTCAGACGAGATATTAGTGAGAAACTCTCTGAGGTTGATGAGGCAGTGGAACAGGTTGCTCCAACAAGTTGTGGATGCCTCATTCCTGGAAGGATTTAAGGCCAGGTTGGATAAGTCCCCAAACAACTTGATCTACCCGGTAGCATGGCTGCCAATGGCAGGGGATTTAAAACTGAATATTCTTTAAGGTCCCAAACCTTATTCTATGACAAACAGTAAGTTTTTGCAAAGACTTACAAATACAAAGCTCTAGTCTGACTCTTCCTCACAGTTCTTTTTTGCCCTGGGTGGAATTCTGTGCTCTGTTTCTGTCTGCCTGTCTCTCTATCATCTTTGTATCATCCTTCTAAAATGGGGAGGGAAAGCAAGAGAGATAAAAAGGAACGATTCATTAATAAAGTTTAAGATGGAGCTAAGAGGATGAGCAGAGCAATCTCCCTAGACAGCATCTGTTTGGAATAGCTGCCCACTGTCTGAATTCCAGAACTGCCAATACCCTGTAATAAAATGTTATAAATCAAACCCTAAAAAAAGGTTAAAAGAAGTTTCTAAATGCCTTTGTATTCTTTAATCCTTAAGAATTCACAGCTTGGTTTTAGGGAAGTTTTAGCAATTTAAAACAACAAAATAATATATATATATAAACAATGCAGTATTTACCAGAATTCAGTGGTTTGTTTTAAAACTATAGTCCAGTGTTGATAGCATATTCTTTTGTTTTCCTTAGTAAAATTCAGGTACCAGAAGTTGCTAACCTTAGTCTAGCAAACAAAGCATCTAGTTCATAAAGATCTAAATTGAAATCCTACACAGAGGCCAAAAAGAGCTGAAAGCAAGTTTAGGTGATGCTGAGCCAACTCATTTTTTCTGTCTGTCCTGTTCTCCTTTAAGCACTTGTTTCCCATTCTCAGTGTTGTGACAGGCAGCAGTTAAAGAACATTTAACAGATAATGAGAGCACTGAGTGGTTTGAATACTCAACCATAAGGAAGTTCATAGAAATCAATAAAATCTGACAGCTTCTGTCCTGTGCTGCATTTCTCATGGAGGGGATGGAGAGAGAGAAAATGATGCATAGGTCATGCACTCACCAGAAAGACAAGGCAATTTTCTAAGTTGCACTTAAATGACCCCGCCTTGGAAACCACCAAAGCTTTAGTTCCATATCAGTTGCTCCTGTGCATTCCTTAAGTAAGTGTGGCTCTTTACTGCCCAGTTACTCAAAACATACACTTTCCTAGGTTCAAGACAGTAACTTCATGAGTGGCTGTTTTTTCAAAATTCCTTTTTCTATTACCTGTTCCTGAGGAATCCCATTTTCTGAAAGCTGTTTGAATAATGTGCTTAGCATCCAAACCAACCCATAAACTTCAAGCAATATTTTGAGCAAACACTAAATAAAAGTAATCAAAATCCCAAAAGACATAAACAGAGAAAATGTTCCACAATAATGTGCAAAATCTGTGCAACTTGAATAAGTAGGAAACTTTTTGAAAAACCCTAAACTTTACCAAAGGCTAAACAAAAGAAGTCCACTATTTAAAATCGTTAACACAGGGCTCTAACATTTTCAAGAGTACTTCAGCTACAGCCTGTCCAAGTCTCCAATATTCCTACAATGTGAAGGGAGTTGCTACATGCAAAAATTAAGCATAACCTTCAAATTTTAAAATTAAGCAGTCCAGTCAAGTTATTGCTAAAATAAAGTTTTTCAAATCTGTTTTATAAGTGAACAAAAAACCTACTTTTCTATGTGCATCTAGTGATAGAATCCATGAAAACTGACTTTAATCAGAGCCACATAATCGGACTCCAGAAACTCCACAATTCTGAGCAGCCAAAAATTAAGCTGGATGTCATCACACCTAATATTTCCAAAGACTAAAATGGTAACATTTGCAAATGCATATTTTACTGCCAATTATACTTAATAATTCTAATTATAATTAGAATTAATTCTAATTAATGAGAAATTTGTATACTAGTGTGTTTTAAATAATTTCACATTATATACTTATATAGGCTTAAATTTTATCTTTAGAAGCCTTGAGGTTTTCACATTATGTGCCTGCCAAACACTTTTGAAACCATGGATGCATTTCAGGGGGCTACCTCATTTTGTTAGGTAAGTAACATAAGAATCATCTGCCTTTATTTTCTCCCAGCACTGCCACAGAACAGGCTGTCCATAATTAAATCACCTAGGCTTCATGGTGTGTCAGTATTAGTGCTCCTCTCTTGAAATAGCATGTGGGTCATCCTGCACTCAGAGCAAAACAGAGCAAGCAAAGGACCATACTGTGAGACAGTACCTACCAGTCCTGCACCTACACTTTACAGTAGATATTTTCTTTTTTCTTTTTAATTATTATTTTTAGATATATGCCTCTTTCCTTCATGTCTTCCCATAAAACTTTTAAGGACTCGGGGGAATGTGGTGGGTGAAAATCTGTGAGATGCATTGGGCTCATTTAGGGACTAACCACAAATGAGCAAATATTCATTGCTCATTTTATGGACAGGCTAAAGTTGGGCTCCGGGAGTAATCTAAGTTTTTTAATGGATTTCAAGGGAACTAAAATTATGTGTCAGCTCAAGGTCAGTGAAAAGCCAGCTAGTATATTTGCATCTGTAATAAAAAGCATGTTCTCTTAACAGTCTTTACAATCAAGGAATGAAAATAATTTTCAAGGTTCATGCAATAAAATGTCATTATGAATAAGAGTTATAAGCAGGCCTAGTTATTTTGAGAGTGGCAATAAAGACTTTCATTTCTCATACTGCATTTTTTATTTCATTTTTTGGCTGCAGAGGAGTCAAGAATCACATTTAAAAAATATATTAAAATATCCTCATGTGCCCTCTCCTGATTGTCATTTGAAGACATGAGGGCATCCTGCAGATCTTATCCCTTAAACAACTGAATTCTTGTAATGAAAATAAGTTAATATGTGCAAATTTTTATTCCTAAAAAAATAAAGAAAAGTCATACAAAAAAGAGAAAGGTGGGATATAAAGAGGCTGGTAGATGCAGCTTCATCTTGGAGCTGCACTCCCCAGGAAAACAGGCCTGCAGATGTTGACAGCTGCAGGCAAGGTACTTGGATCTATTAAAAGGATTTTAAAGTCAAATATTTGGACTCATAGCCTTTCTAGCAATTTATAGTCACAACCACGTTTATTTAATTGCTCTGTAAAATGATCAAAATTAACACTTTCCTGCAGCAGCTAAAGTCAGTAATTTGTTCTGTGTTTTCCTTCTGTTGTTTCCAGGCAAATAAATCTGGAGAAAGCAAAACACCAAGCAGGGCAGGGAGTATCAAGAGCTTGCAGAGTACATGCTAATTCCCACATATCGCTGCCAACACAGCAGAAAGTGCCAATTGAGGCCAATGTCAGCAGAAATGTAGAATATACAATTTGAGAGCCCATAGTTGCCAGCTACTACATGACAGTCTTTTAAGGCCTTGGTGAATATGGCCATCCATTTGAGGAGATGCTGGTAAGATCACAACTCTTAACTCTGCAGCTAAAGCCATGGGAAGCTCGATGCTATGATGGTATTTTGGGGCTGTTATCTCCAGGCAAGAGCAGATCTCCAAACATACCAAGATACACAACACAGAGGGACCAAGGAATTGCAAGTTATTCAAGTGTATGGCTGAGACCTTCAACTGGAACTCCTTTCCTGGACCTGAACAAATTAATAAACAAACAGAAGGTCACTTGCAAGAGAGACCAAGCACATCTATGATGAAAATATTAAGAATTATATAAATTAGAGGAACTTGATAAAGATTTCCATGTAAGGTTTCAAAAGAGAAAACAGGGCAAATAAAGAGCATTACTTCTTCTTGTGTAGCTTTCCAACACCAGTTATCTGTCTCTAAAGGGTAAGCAGAGCTTTAGTAAATCACCATTTTCAATACCACTTAATGTATTTTTCTTACTTGAACTTATCTAATGGCTTTTGAAGTTATCAATAAAATTGTTAGCGTACATGAACTCCTGTATTTAATTAAGCATTGTGTGAAAAACTATTTATGACTGGCACTTAATACTTTCACTAGTTAGCCCCTGACTTGTCCAACCTTGGGAAGACTTGGACAACCTTCCCTATTTGCTTCCCTTGCTCCATTTATATGCCAGTGTCCATTAATATTTTTGATATTTGTCTTCCAAACACTTTTCTGAAGTTTTTAATTTCTCCTCACATGAAAACCATCCCATTAAAAAAAAAAAACACAGTATGCCCTTTATGAAACAAATAGATAGAGACTTTATGAAGAGCATCAGTGATACTGTGTTATATATTTCCTTTCCATCCAGGTTCCTAAGGGTATATATGCAAACAGGACTAAGAGTGTCTAATCCTGAATACATGCATTATCTATTTGCATAATCTACATTTATTAATAGTAATTTTATTGGGTTTCTTTTTAACTTTCTAATTAGGACTTGCAATCTTCTCAGTTTTTAGATTTAAATATGGTGATTAACTTGGGGAATTTCTACAAAATTATTATTTTACCATTAATTTTTTCTCACAGCTAATTTATCATTGTGAAAAAAAACCCTCCTCCCATCTCTCCCTATTAATTCTTATGCATTTTTTTCTTTTATTTAGTCTCTTGCCAGTCTAGAAGTGTACCTTTCCTGTCATCCCATTAAAAATAGTTAGTGAGAAGATTTATCTAAAATTTCATCAAGCGTTTATTACACTTCCATCAACTCTAGCAAGTTTACCTGAAAGCCTACCCTATATTCTACCCTAACTAATGTCCTAGGGTGCAATTTCTCTCTATAAAAGTAACATTTATTCTTTCCTTTTGCAACACAATTTTAATGATCAATCACTCCCACATTTTTGTTCTTTACATCAGATTTATTAGTCTGTAATTTCTGAAATGTTTTTAAAGACGATTTTTACTTTCTCTTGTTCCTTTGGCACTGGGGTCAGTTTAAGCAAGAAGTTATGCACCACACTGAGCAGTTTGGCAACTTCACAACGTTGCAGTTTGGAGACTTCACTTCATTGACTCCAGCAATTTGTTGCTATTCATTTGATGAACTCATTTTGTTTTTACAGAGACATGCACTGGAAGAATTAATAATTTGTAGGAACATCAAGGTGCTGTTTTGTAAGAGGCAAGCATACCAATGACTATACAGGAAGTAGACTTAAAATATCACTTTCCTGCCTCCTTTGGACAATAATTTCAATCCACATTTCTTCCACACAAGCAAAAATCTCTAGCCATAAAATTATCAAGCTGGTGCAGGGATTCATTTGTTCTCTCTCATTCAAATAATTCCACTTTTCACAGTAAATATTAGATTGGGGCTGAGCACAGGAGAGATCAGACTGGATAAAGTATTAGTCTCCAGTATGATGATCTCTGATATCTCCTGTACAGAAAGAGAAACCTGCTGATGCTTTCTTTAGAAATACTGATTAAACACACCCTACATTTTCAGTATTTTATATATTTTGATGTTCCAAATGCAAGACAAGAAGTTTGATGATATCAGTTCAATGTTCTCTATTTAACATCGTCTCCCCTTTTTTCTCAGATAATAAGGTAAAAAATTAATTTTTTATTATTTGTGTGCACTGTTATGTTACAAATCTACAACAAAAATAAGAATAAAATTAATGTAGCTCAACTCCACAACTTTTCCACATTTCAGTTACTATTAGGCTGCAGTCTCTTGAAAGCTTTTGCTTTGCTCCAACACACCTATGAAACTCTAGTGCGTTTTTCATACCTTACCTATGACCTCAGTTTTCACATAATTTTTTAGTCTTACTGTGCAGTTTTACATGAGGAAGAGCTATGACTGGGATAAAATGAAAGAGGAGCTACATCCATTTTTCTGTACTAAGAGCATTATGACGCCTGTCAGTGACTATGCAGGAACACCATTATGCATGGAGCATTAACACATTAAGGCATTAATGACTCCTTTGAAAGTATTGCTATCTGACTGTCTATTTCTACTGAAGAAGCCCATCCTGCACATTAACCAGATTACCCAAATCGTTAAATCTACAGAGGTGTCATTATTCACACTCTTGACTACATGAATACATCATTTAAAAAACCCCCAAAAGTAATAGTTCTGTAGCAAACTATGACTCTTCTGGAATAAAAATGTAGCAATGGGCAAAACCTCAGCCTACAAAGGCTCACAGGACATATTAATGCTCAAAATCCCCTTAAAGTGAAACGAAAGGTAATGATATAGAGATTGAAGGGGTTGGGACTTAATGTTACTGCTCTCATGGGCTGAGCAAGTACAAAAGACAGGAGCTGTGATTGCCTGGGACTACTCCTGCCACATGTCTATTCCTCCCTTGCCCCCACCTACTCTCAGTCTTCCAACTCACAAATCAGTCCTGTCAATGTGCCAAACATGCACCTTTCAAAATTCTCCCCAGATGCAGAAAAAGAAGCCAGTTTTGCAGGAAGGGAGTGCCTCAAGGTCTGTCACCATGACAGGAGTGGAGTCAAAGATAAAGAGGAGAAAGTTTGGGGAACTTCTTGGTGCCTGTGAATGTGATTCTGAAGTAGAACACACTTGAGAGAATAAAAAACTTCAGGATGATTTGAGGAGAGGGGAAAGGACAGTACTTCAATTGAGATGGGCTGTACCCTTCCTCCAAGGCTTTTTGGAATGACTGCAAAAATTTTTTATTAAAGTGTACATGCAATAAACTAACAGTAGGACAATTTCTGCATGTGCTAAGTCTCTAGACAGTGAATATACTCAGTATGTAAGAAAGAGGTGTGAGTCTGAACCCTTCACTTGAATACACACTTGGGAAAATTGTAATAAAAATACGCAGAGGGATGTTTTTCCCACCTCACTTCCAAAGGATGGGTTTTTCCATTCTGGAAAATTCACCACCACCTAGCACCGAGTACTCACATGAGCACAGGATTCATATTTGGATGCCTCCTTGGAAGCTGTCTCTTGCTGTTTGGATTGTGCTGTACAAAACAGCTCCATGCCTAACAACTGATTTTTGGTGTCTTGAAATGTACTAAAGTGAGGATTTGTTCTGGAATGGGAGGAAAACAACAAAGGGTACCATTGAACCTTGTCAGTGGTTGGAGCTTTGCAGTAGAAAAACAAGCAAAACCATAAGAACAAGCAAAACAGAGTAACAGTTATCTGCCAAACCATCCCACAGCCACTGAATAAATACAACTTAAAGCCAAGCAGCTGATGAGGCATATAATCTCTGTTCTTGAGGTTATTATTCAGAAATATCTGCTGCTGTGCCTGGTTTAGTCTACACAGATTTAAGCAAAAGGCAGGCTTATTTGGTTAGTGCCTGGCTACTCTGGCACAACAGTGGAAAATACCATGAAAATAATAAAACTCTATATATAAACCTGTATATGATTCTAATCAATTATTCATGCTGCTGAATTTCCAGAGGCTAGCAATGAAAAAAGCACTTGAAAGCTTAGGGAAAAGAAAAACAAAAAAAACACAGGGAAAAAAAAGTAAGAATAAATTTCATATCAAATACTGAAGTCAACTTTATTGGGGAAAAAATCCAAATAAAAATTAGTGTGATTTGGGGCTCAAGGGGCTAGCAATCTCATGCAATCCGTCATCACTGCTTAAAAGTTTATATTAAAAGATACCTTCAAAAATTAAGTCATAATCATCTTTATAAGATTAATCTGTGTTTTGAATAAAGATTTTTATTTTCAACTTTTTTTTTTAAGACTACTCACAAAGGCTGGAAGGCTAATATAAAGCTATCATCATACACTACCAGAACCTCATTTTGCTTATCAGAAAATGAACAGTAGCCTTTTTATTAATGCAATTTATTTAACACTTCTGTACACACATAAACACAGTGTGTTTCTCCAGACTACCATAGTTTGTGCTTACCAGAGATTTGGTGGGTTTAAATACATAAGGGTTATATATTTATGTACCTATAAGGGCACATGCTGTTAAGTCCCAAGTGTTCAAGTTATTAGTTATGTATCCCAGCTCCAGATAGAGTTTAGTCAACAGAGCCTAAAAAGGGATGACCACGTACATTCCTGGTTCAGACCTTTCCCCAACAACAGCTGATCCTTCAAAGAAAAGTGTCACCCTAAACATTCACTGGCCCAAGACAACCCAATAACCTCTCCAGTAAAAGCAGTGTCTAAGCTGTAAAAAATCTCAGCTTTCTTTTCAGGAAAAAGTGAGAGCTAACAGATATGTATTAAAATAATTAGCTCCTTGGAGAACAAAGGAAACAGAACTCCAGAGCACTGAAAGTATCAAAAGTGCCAAGATAAGCCTTGTTCATGGTCATCAATGCAGAACTTTTGGGACTTAGTAGAATACCACTTGCTTTCTTTATCCTGAAAGACTCGGGAAAGGCTTCTTTCTTACTCTTACTGCATAACCTCTTCAGGGGATATTCCACCCTTCTAGCAGTCACACAAGGATCACACCTCAAACCCTGATGGCCTCAGAAAACCTTGCCCTGAGCTGAAAATAGGTGCAAAAGGCGAAATGGTAATAAATTCAAATAAAATTGCAGGAATGGTTTCTCATGGATAGAGTGCCAAGGTGCCAAGCATTTTTAACTATTAAGGCATTGCCTGGACAAAAATAAGATCAGGATGGGGCTCAACAGATAACATAATCACACAAAACAACTTAATACCAGCAAACCCTGTTCTTCCAATAAGGTTGAAGGTCTTGCTTGATATAAAAAGCTATTAAAAACAAACAAAATAAAAGGTTTTAATTGCTTTGCATTCATAATTTCAATTCCATTTAAAAATCAAACACATCTCTCTTTAGAAAAGAAGTCAGTAGATTGGGTTTTCCTCTCCATCACAACAGCTCAGAAGGAATAGAAATTAAAAGCATTGGAGTGAACATGGTGCTTTCTAGGCAAAGGTTAGATTTATTTGAGGATTTCTGCAGCTTGAATCTCACCTATCACACTTTGGGTAGACACACTACACAGTCAACATTTGTTATGAAAATTCATATAACCACTAAGAAGATCAAAAAATGAGCAGTCGACCAGACAGACACATTTTCACTTGAGACAACAGATGAAACTATAGCAACTTCAACTGGAGAGTTTGCTAAGGGGTGCCACCTAAAGGGCTTTCTTTTATTGTATGCTGACCTAAATTTGTGCTCTGTTTCCAGAACAAAGAACATTTACTTGGTGAGCTGTTTTGAGAAAGTATGTTCCTGTAAACAAAGCCATTAATTAATAAAATATTTCTGAGAATTAGAAGTTCAGTCATGGAATGCTATTTTAGTCATTAACTCTTATCCCTTAACCTACGGTCTTTCACTGAATACTTGCAGTCTAATAGAAATAGGTCTCTTCCTCTTAGGACCCATAACATTCAGGGGCCAAGCCACCAGTGGTGTCTCCGGCAGGCACAAACATGTCTTGTCTCCATCTGCTGCCTGCTGACTGTGTGTATCAGCACAGCAGCCCAGCTCCCTCCGAGGGGAAATGCAGTGATGTAAGCGGTGCCAGGAGCAGCACCTCCCACAGTGAGACAAACCCATGTGCACAGTAACGTGCCAAAACACATTTTGCTACTTCAATGTCCCACTTTGCAGCATGACAGCAGATAAAACTCTCAAAAGATGGAGGGTATCCTAATTCATTCAATATACTAAGACATTAAAGAACAATATATCATTTAAAAACATTACAATCCCTGCATATTTGTAATCAGTACTAGAAAAAGAAAGTAAGGAGGGCAGAGATAAAGACCACATTATACCATTTTGTCTAAACAAGCAACATACAACTAAATTTGAACTGAAAAATTTCATTAGATATTCAGAAGAAATCATTTCAGACACAGTATACACATTTTATCTTATCCTCTTTTTTTAGTTTTCCAAAACACTACTGGATTTGATAGAACCATCACCTAGAGAAAACTGGTAATTTTAAAGTTTCCTTGTCAATGTAAAAACCTAAGAGGTGTCCACCAAGCAGTCACAGGTTTATTCACACGACTGGTAAGTCTAAAATTGAGAGCAAATGGTCAGAAGAGGAGAGTTACCAGAGGAAATCCTTTCTGAAAATGCAGTCAAAAAGTACTCGGTCTAACAACACAGAAAAACACCTTTGTGACACACAGAACAATTTCTAGTCAAAAAATTCTGAGTGGAATATAATTTATGTTCACATCTGTCAAAAAACAGTGATAATTATCTATTTCCATTTCAAGAAACAAAGTTGCCATTTAATCTGAGGTACAGCACATAACTTTTGTGGGCTCAGTCTGTGCACTTGGACAACAATCTGTTCTTTCTCACATTTTTATTAGGCAATTTCATATCTAGGCAACATATCTGAATATCTACATAACAATATATGGATTTACATTACAAATCTAGCAATAAAATTGAAAGACAGACAACAGAGATGAATTTTTGTAAATCAGCTATGTTCTAAAAACTTAATTAAGTTTAAAGCAACAAATGACTTTCAGCAATATTTCTGTTTTTCTAGAAGAACTTATAAAAAGAGATCAGAGATTTTTCTGGTTCACAGCAGTCATCCCAGTACTTAAGGTGCTAAAAGAAACCATATCTCATTTTCAGAAATGTATCAAAAGGGAAAATAAAGTGTTCAAGTTTTGACAGGCACTATAAAGAAGCAGAAGCCCTTCCAAGAAGACACAATCCACACTGTTTGGGGAGCAGTGAACACAGTCAGGGTGGACAAAAACATGGAAAAATTGTCAATCAGTGCTACACTTTTAGTTTGACCAGTTCACTAAGACAGTGCTCAAGAAGGACACTTCTGGACTGTGAAGTGGACAGGATTTTATCTTGCTGCTTCTTTCAGGCACGTTGGCTTGGCTTAGTGCAGTACCTTGTGAGATGCACCCAGTGGCTCAGATATCTCAATATGGCTCGCATAAAGCTATGCAGACATGGTGGCTTGTGGCTCAATGACATGTTGACATGCTTTGGAAGCATGTTAATTTACCCTAAACTGTGCAGACTCAAATCAAAGCAAAGTCATGAAAGCTATCAGTGACATACATGATGAATCTGATATGATAATTAAGCAACCACATACCACTTTATTAAAAAGTGAAAGTGTTTTTTAAGCAATGTATCAAATGCATATTCATCAAATATTTATATATATCATCAATTCAGTGCAGAGGAGGTATAAAATGTAGTTAGCTGCATTTAAAAAAAAAACACCTTTTCACCCCATATGAAATAAACCTCGCCTTCCTTTAAATATCAGCAATCCATTTACAATCAATCAAAACACAGGTAAAAATAATAAAGCGGTGTACTAACTAATTGCATCAACAAGCAATACTTTTAAGAGAGAAATTATTAACTTACTACTCCTTAACAAGCTATCATACAATACAGAAAGAGGAGCCATAAAAAATTAAGCTGGTAAGGGACTACTGTCACATTTATTAACTCATTTTCTATCAAAGTTCATCAGTCCTCCTTCTGCATACTCCACACCAATGAAAGCACAACAGCTAACAAAAATACTTGAAAGAATTTCCACGGGTTTGTTGCTATTGCCATTTCCCTATTACCACTAGGTGGTGATAGCTTAACACAGATCAGCTTTCATTCTGTTAAAATCAGTGTAAACTGCAACTGGATGGTATCATTTCCAGTAAAATTTAAAGGCCCTCTCTGTGTACTAAAAAGAGGAACACTTAATCCTTTTAACTGCGTAAATAGCTGTAGCAAAGACTTACCTGCTTCAGTCACATCCTTTCACCCTGTTCTTATCCATCAAAACGCTTATAGATGCTTTGAAGAAAACTCAGATCATTCACTCTAAACAGCCTTTCACCCTGTTTCTGGCTGAGTCACACAGCTCTTGTATGCTCTATAGTCTTTTTGTAGCAGATGCTTCTAAAAATCATGACAGTTCTATCTTTAAATCCTTTTTCCACAGCACTACTTGTAAAGCTGCTTCCACAAGTCTATTAAGGCCCTCAAAGGTGAGGCTGCCGCTTTTTATCTGCCTCAAACTCTCCTCTAGATTCCTAGGGCAGTTGAAATAGATTGCTTTTAGATAACACCAATGTCACCACACTTTTTATCAGAATGTTTGAGTCATAACTTTTCCCCAAGTTCATTCAGCTACGAAACCTAATCACAAGTCTCCCTATCCATAAGTAGCTAAGCAAAGTTCAAGATGAAATCACTTCTGTTGAAAGCTTTATCCACCAGGCACAGAGAGACCTGTTACCCCCCTTGGCTGCAGCTGTAAAACACTGCTTGGTTTGGATGGGGATGGCATGTCTGTGTGTAAGTTATTTGTTAACATAACATGTTTTCTAGTAAAGTTGTTTCTCTTTAACTCACACCCAAATGCTGCCCTGTAGTATAGCTCAGTGCAAATAAACAGTTTGGAATGAACTAAGTGTAACTAATATCAAGGAAATGGGTAAGAATGACATAAGAAGTACATTAGTCAACAGCATGGCTTAAATAGGTTTCAAACTAAAGCTGAGAAACTTCTACTTAAACCACAAGCAATCCAACATAAAAAATCAATAGGAAATCAGTTACAAAGCAGTAAAATACATGGATCATTTCCCAAAAGAGATAGGCTTTCTCACTAAACTGAGAGATCTCATGCTGTTCTCAAGTCTACATCAGACTGTCTTTAAGGAGCACATTAGAGAATGATAAACTCATGAAAACAAAGAAAGCAAACCCAAATCCTTTATTAAATAACTTCATCTCCTAAAAAACTGCCCCTTCTCAAGTAGCCTCTAAAATCATCTGTCAGTTCTTAACACTTTCCTGATGTTCCACCCTGCCCCATGACACAGGGCATGAATTGTAGTATTGGTGTGCCACAACATGTACAGCCTCTCAGATTTTTCAACTGGATGCAAAAAGGGTTTAAGCTAGCAGAAGACCGAGACCTTGGCCCCAATTCTGTCATGCAGCAAGGAATTCCATGGATCAGTTATGGCTTATATAAAAACAAAACTAAAATACTATGAGAAAATTCAACCCACAAGTCAGTCTTGTATTATGAAGGGGGGAAAAAAAAGGTGCACAAAGTAAAATCTCTCTTTGTTCAGTGCTTAATCTGTTTCCTTCCAATTCATAGATTTTCTTCTTGACCTTGTGCTGATCTAAAAACCACTGCAGTAAATACTGGTAGCAAAGTTAAACTCTCTAAAGAGGGACAAATTAGAAACATTCAACACAAGTCTGCACCATTCAGCATCTGGTCAAGTTTCCAGTATCTCTTAGTAATCCTTAGTTTTAGAAGGAAAGCTCAGATTCCCAGGGAAGCTTTCCACACAGCTAACCATTTTCACTAGACATGTTTCTGCTGCATTTCGATAGGATCCTGTTTCAGGGATGAAGTTTATGTTGGTATCATCTTTGCTGCCACCTGTCATGTTCCCTTACTTCATTTTGAATAGAGAAATGGGGGCCAAGTCTCATTCCGTCAGGCTGCAAGAAATATCACCTCTTTTTTCTGGGTTTGGATGATACAGATTTCCTTCCACTGAATTAAACTCACAGTACTGTCACTTAGTGTAAATGAGAAAGCGAAAAGGGCATTTTTAAGCATCCCAAGCACAAAATAAATACTTGAATAATATTCTCAAATGTCATTTCAAAAAAAACACCAGCAAACAAACAAACCCATGAGGCAAAATAATAATAACCTCAGGCAATGTCCACAGTGAATTCCAAAGTATAAATAGCTCAGTTGAAAGCAGAACAAAAGTTGAGTTGTGTTATCATGCAGCTGAGACAAAAATAAAGTTTCTCTGAAAATGCCTTCGAGAATCTCGTAATTCTTACCAATCATAATGCCTTAATCTTTCCCTTTAACCTTTCTCCAGCTAGATAAAAGGAATTAAAATAAAGCTTCTGATTCTGAGGAACAGAATGTTTGGTATCTATTGTTGATAAAAAGAAGACTAATAAGCCTTTGAACATTGCATGACCTCTCCCTTTGTATCAACCTAAAGATAGCATTTTTGTAGATCTTACATAATTTCAGTTCTAAAGTAGAAAAATTATCCAACAGACATTCTCCTCTGGTCTTTTTTTTTTACAGTAATTGATGCAAAAAAGCCAAAGGTATGAAATAAAAGATAAATTTGATTATTTTAATATTTACCTTGAATTTCAGGTGCTAAACAAGTCAAATTCAAACTACTGAAGTCTTAAGGAAGCCACAACTAAAAAAGACAACACAGCAGGACTTTTCATTCATTAACCAGGTCTGCTTTTGTCTTTGTCCTTTCTGAAACCAGATAGGAGAAGATTCTTAATAATATGATGCCAAGATATACAGGATATTAATTATAAAGAATCTAATATCTCCATGTAAGTTTATATTAGTCCACTAAGTCCTCCGAAAAAAACTCAACTTGATAGGATTAACTGATTCTTAAATTAGTCACTTCATGAACAATGCATGGTGGAATTTATTAGCAAAACCAAAGAATGCTTAAACAAAAGTGTCTCCTAAAGATCTGTGTACTCATTCTTCCAGAAAATGCAAAATTACTCATCTTCAAAAAGCTGATATTCCTGAAGGGGAATATTTCAGAAGGGACAATTTTCAGAGTTGAAAAGTCTCTCTGACAAACAAGAAACCAGCTTTTCCTTGTTCATAACTGTCATGTGCAATATTTCCATAAAAACACCATTCATCATCTTACACCTGTTGGTAAGAAATAAGCAGATAGTTTTCTGTGGGAGACAATGACATTGGAGCCACAGAGGACATGACTGACATCACTAAAGACACGAAGCTTGAATCAAATGATATAAAGAGCCGTTGAGATGGTGGGACCTTCTGTCAAAACTTGAGAGTTGTTTTAGGCCAAAAACCCTATCTGAATATTCTTCATTGCATTTTTAGTTCGCAGAATGAGTTTTCCCAAGTGAATGACTTTCTTATATGTTGTGTATACTACTACTCGCTGATTTCATGGCATTTTGAATATGTGCTCTGTGGGTTGCTGCTTTAAAAAGAAAAGCAGGGTAAACAAGTTATTAATCATAATTTGCATCCATTAATTTCTTTCCAAATGTGCTGACCAGATGAAAAATGTGCCAGAGCTTTTCTGAAGATGTTAAATTAACTACAACTCAGTAAAAAAAGGTATGGAAAAAGCAGTGTGTATCTAATTCATTAAGGGAGGCATTAACATCATGATAGACCTTAGTATGAAGAAGAAGAATTTTTAATTATCTCTTCTGAGCATTGTTTACCCTGAATAGATGCAGGATCCTACCATCCACTCATTACAACTGCTCCAAATCAGCTTCTAAGAACGTCTTCTTTCTTAGAGAAACTGACTCCCATAGCTGGAAAAAAAAATTATTCAGAATATTTTTCACCTTCAAATTATTATTCAGTTCAACTGAAAGATTTTGTGCCTCTACACCAGCATCATTTAATTTTTCTTACTATACAGGAACAAAGCCAAGTTACTCTATTTGAAGCTCCTGTCTTTTTAACTCATATTTTGTACCAAACACCCATTTTCCTAGCCGTTCAAAATGTAAAAAAAAATAAAAATAAAAATATTCATAAAATGTTCTAGGTTGGAAGGGACCTTAAAAAGTCTCTAGTTCCAACCCTCCCACCATCCACTAAACCAGGGTGCTCAGAGCCCCACCCAATCTGGCCTACAACACTTCCAGGGACAGGCCTTCCATAACTTCTCTGGGCACATGGCACAGGATTGTGTCCAGACACTTCCTGAATATCTCCAGTGAAGGAGACTCCACAACCTACCTGGGCAATCTTGCATTTGGCCTTGTTGAACTTCATGACATTTACATGGGCCCATCTCTCAAGCCTGTCCTGGCCCCTCAGAATGGCATCCCCTCCCTCCAGCATGACAACCACATCACACACTTGGTGTCATTTGCAACATCTTTGGGGTGCATTAAGTAGTTCTCTCAATCTCAAACCATGCTTTTCCAGTAGTTTTGGATCAACCACCAGAACTAATATCTGGCTATTTTCAGATCTCTACTCACGGGCACTAGCAAAGTGGATACTAACGTCTCAGTAATGCTATCTGCATGAAAAGAATGACATTTCTTTGGACAGTTGTTGTGGTGTCTTTCTTTTCAAATCTGTAGGGAGATATCCAGTTTTAGAGATGCCAGGAAAGAAAACAGATTGCTCACACTCACTGAGCAAGTGGCAGCCTGGCAGATCTGCCACTGAGGCCAATCTCAGCAGCCACTGAGTGAGACTCTGTGTGCACCTCCAGGAGACCCAGCCCACAGGTGAAAGAAGCTCTATGCCATTTGTCTCTTTTAAGTTTTCCTGTTGTTTGAAGCAGCCTTCTTTCCTCTGCACTCCAGGGGGGAGCTAGATGCATGCAGTTCACTCTGAATAAGCGGTGAGAAGTTCACAGTTCCCAAAAATAGCACTGTGTACAGGCAGTAGCTGTGTCTCAGAAGTAGTGCAGCTCTGCTTACATGGCATAATGCCTGCTATAGTTAGCATTGCTTAGCTGGCTAATTAGCTGAGGGAAGGTCCTGCATGAGCACTGGCATATTATTTCCCACTGCAGAGTTAACTCAACTACGATATCTCTGCATAATTTATCACTGTCCACAAAAAGAGCTGGATTCCTGGTATGCCTGTAGGGTGATGATCAAGCAGATAACTCACTAATACCTATACATCCATCTCTGTGGTTTGACCCACATTTCACTCCTAAGCTGACTGAGTGAAAGAAGAAATTCTGTTCTTAGTTTGCATGTCCCAGGGAAACATATATTCAGTGAATATTTAACCTTAAAAACATCAGAACATATTATTGCACATAAAAAAAACTTGCGTATTGCAGCTCCATGAACTTTAATTGTCCCTTTTTAATATATTTTATACTTCTAAACCAACTACTGCATTTTAAATAAGTCATTAGAGCAGAAGCTAGTGCAAAATTGAAAGAGTATTTGTATTATATGGTAAGAAAAAAATATAAGTGGAACCACTGAGCTCATCCAAAGCATAGTGCTCTGATATTTTTAACTTATATAATTAATTCAAATATGACTGCTTTATTACATCCTTTTGACATTTAATTTACTAAAATAGTATATTACAATGATCCTCAGATATTACTTGGGGGAAATATTTCATTATCTTACCAATATAAGTGGGCATTTTTTTTCCTCTGGCAATGACTGCTTTTTATGGAATAATTATAAATAAAGGAATTTAGGAATTCATACAGTATTTTGATAATCAATTTTTTACTTGGAAAAAATCTAGAAAATGACAGCATTTACTAAATTAATGAAAAATAAATATACAAAACTTCTTGTCTGGAACTTGAAATTAAGATAACAAAAAATTATTAGAAAATCCACCCCCAGGATGCCACAGAGCATTTTTAGGTGTTCAGAAAAGCTGAGAGAGTCAACATCTATGAAATGCAGAAGGTTCATTTCCCCACAGCCTTTTCCTTAGTGAAGTAATTTATTTCTGGCATAAAGAGGCGTTTCAATGTTATTTTCAATTGGCAGATTTTTTACTCAATTTCCAGAACTGCATCTTATTGCGAAAAATGAAAGGCAACAAAGAACTGAACTCAAGCTCTGTTGTGCAGCAGGCAGAGGCAAGAACAAAGACACCTGCACTTCTCTGAGGAAGGTTAAAAATATTTCTGTATCTGACATTAAGCAAAAAGAATAAATAACTTCCTGCCCAATTCTCCAAGTGCCTAATGCAATGAAAGGCAGCTGACAATCAGACTTCTGCTCTGACAACAGATGCCACATTCTGTAATTAACATCAAATTATTTCATGAGCTACTGAAACACACTGATGTATGTCCCTGTTTTGCTAAAATTTAGTAAGTTTTCAATTTTACTTCTAGTTCAGCTTGAGTTAAGGAAAATAAACCTAAAAATTGCTCCAAAAATTTCAGATGTATCTTGTCCTTAGAAACAGGGCTATGGTACCCTGGTGGTTACTGTGAACACAAAGCTAAACACTCAGATTGAGATGTCATGCTGAAGGTGACTGCTCCAGCAACAGCAACATAGTCCATTGTGTGGACCAGAGGACAAAGACTTGCATCAGTTTTATCTGCAGTTCCCAAATCTTCCAAATCTCCAATCCTAGTCTAAAGTAAACTGTGTATTATGCAATCACAAAATGACAGGCAGAGAAAGTTATAACCATACGACACTTTAAACAGTCAACATATACACTGTGGAGAAGAAGCCAGCCATATGTTTACATGACAAAATGACCCAGAAATCAAGAATTTAGTTGCTAAGAATCAACCTCTCACTGAATTGTAGTGCCTCACATAATTGGGAAGGGGTTTCATACAAGTTGAAATTGTTTATATAATATACCAGCTGTACAAATCTGTGAAGTTTATGATCATTTATTCTGAGATATTTCATAAGCTCAATATTGCTATTACTATTCAAAAATTACAAAACAGCTGCCATCTCAAAGATCTGATCAAAAATGGATAAATGGGCTTTATGATTCTGAAAGAAGGCAAGAAAATTCTTCTTTTTGCATTAGAATTTTACAGACTTGTGAGAAGGCCATATTCTGGATATATCTCCATTCATGGCCATTTGGAGGAATGTTGTGGTTCCTGATTGATCAGTAGAGTTTGCCCTGTCCTGAGGCATTGTTTTCCTTTACAAGTTTTCGCTTGGGGCTTTAAGCTACACAATTTTTCTTCTGAATTGGTGACTGAAAACAGCAACTTGTTATCCCATTCAAATAGCTTTGCTAGCTTTGTTTCAATCACAAGATCCAGGATCTGATGTGAAAGAGCAGCAAATATTGTCTATCTTGGCTTTTGCATGGCTTTCAACAATGTCTCTCACAACACTGTCAATAGGCAAACTTGGGAAGTGGGGATTGGATGAGTGGACAGTGGGATGAATTGAAAACTGTCAGAACAGCAGATTCCAGAGTCATAATCAGTGGCATGGGGTCTGGTTGGAGGCCTATCATGAGTGGTGTCCCCCAAGATTCAATACTGGGCCCAGCATTGTTTAATTTATTCATCAGTGACTTGGATGAAGGTCCAGATGCCTCCTCAGCAAGTTCATGGATGACACAAAGCTGGGAGGAGCTTTGGGCTGATCCCCCTGAGTGCTGTGCAGCCCTGCAGAAGGACCTGGGCAGGTTGGAGAGATGAGCAGAAAGGAGCCATCTGAAATTCAACAAAGGCAAATGCGGGATCCTGCACCTGGGGAGGAATAACCCCAGGGACCAGCACAGAAAAGCAGCTCCTCAGAGAAGGAACTGGTGATCCTGAGCCAGCAGTGCCCCTGTGGCCAAGAGGGCCACATCCCTGGGGTGCATTAGGGAGAGCATTGCCAGCAGGGCAAGGGAGGTGATCCTGCCCCTCTACTCAGCCCTGGTGAGCTGCACCTGGAGTGCTGTGTCCAGCTCTGGGCTCCTCAGTAAAAGAGAGACATGGAGCTCCTGGAGCAGGTCCAGAGGAGGGTGACAGAGGGGATGAAGGGACTGGCACATCTCTGTTATGAGGAAAGGCTGAGGAAGCTGGGCCTGTTCAATGTTGAGAAGAGATGACTGAGAGGGAACCTCATCAATGTCTGTCAGTATCTGAAGGGAGGGTGGCAGGAGGATGGAGCCGGGCTGCTCTGGGGTGCCAGGCAATAGGACAAGATTGTCCACTGCCAATACTATTGCCATCCTTCTTGCCATGTCTATACCAAAAGGAATGCCTATGGAATAAAACCTTTATGAGGGATTCAGAACTTTCCATAAATTTCTCCATTAATCCCATCAGGTAGGCTAAATAAGATCAAACTTGTTTTGCAGATCTTTTTTCAAACCACCAGGTTTAATAAGTTGCTGCCTACTATGGCATACAAGGTTTTCCAGAACAACCTAAGGTTATACTGATGTCATTGACTGCAAAGTATTAATCTTAGTATTTACCCAATTTGTGGAATACAAATGTATCAATTGTGTATCAATTAAAATTACACTGCTTAGACAGTTCTTAATGAGAAAGAAAAATCACATGTTCATATACTCAACTTTCTTTGTGCCAACACATTATCTTTGTCCCATTAAAGAGCTTTATGCCATCTGTACCATCTGTGATACCAGCTGGTACATTGGTCCAAAAATATCTCTTCAATTATAGTATACTGATTAGTTTTTATATAGATTCAATTATAGCTTAACTGAATTATAAAAATAAACTTGTATTGGTTTTTTTTCCCATTTCTGTGATTTGATTTTGGTAATAAAAATTCTAAGTTTCCTGTTCTTTTCTTGAGATTTGGAGATTTTATAGCTTGAATCATATAAAATGAAGTAAAGAAATAGTTGAAATGAGGTTATAAATTAAATAAGTTGGGTATTGACACCATGTTCAAAATGAGACACTAAACATTTCTAGCCAAAATGAAATATTATTTTCTTATTATTTATTATTCAAAAATCACAGAATCAATTTAAAATATTTTTTCCCCAAAATGTTTCTTCTAAAGAAATACAATATTCATTAAAAAGGTAATTTTACAAAGCTAACAGATGGGTGATATTTTGTTTTCCACATAAAGATTTAACTTACCAGAATAGGGTTATTTATATAAGGCAATTGAGTGGAATTCCTTTTACAGTGAGACTTAGTAGTAAGATTTCCATTCATTCCAGCAAGCCAAAATTTAGCATACACAAATTAAGTGAAAGGTGTACATCCTTCTGTACCCCTCACCCTTTGTAATAGGGATTGGTGCTTAGATCAATCACATTACCTCTGCTTTAAAGCTGAACTACAAGCAAAAATCTGAGTTTTCTGTTATGAATACTTCCCACGCAGAAGTTCTAGTATATATATTAATTACATAGGAAGCATACATCAAAAGAACTGTATCATGATCACAAGTCCTAACAGCATTAGTTCAGCCCATTTCTACATATGCATTATGGTGCAACCTTTAAATGACATAATGATGTGCTTTAGTTTGAACAGGAGTTTCTTTTGATAAGTTAATTTAATTCATGGATATTAGCTATTTACCAAATTCAAAACTTCACACTTTCCTCATTTTGTGCCCCCATAACTTACTTATCAAAGATTATTGAAAATCTGAACTAAAAACAGACTTCTCTCTGATGTTCATCACTGCAGTGTCTGAGTGTTTCACAAACATTACTACATTTACATTCAAAATATCCTTTTGAGATGAGAGGTTATTATTATAACTACTTTATGCAGAACAGAGGCACAGTGAGATTAAGATCAAAGGTGTTGACTAATTTGGGCACTTGGTAGGAAACTCATGGAAGCTCAATTTCACAATGCTTAATACACAGCCTTTTATATATGTTCAAAGCCTAGTTAGTAATGGTGCAAGTGCTCAGTATCCTGCAAGTCAAACCCCAAGGATTCACCCAGAAAACAAGAGACACATAGTATCAATACCTGAAATCTGTCTTAACTGACTCCTTTCATGTCACATCAGGGGAGGTTTAGGTCACATAGCAGGATATGAGGAAAAGGTTTTCACCCAGAGGGTGTCTGGGCACTGGAGCAGGCTCCTCAGGGAAGGTGTCACAGCACAAAGCCTGACAACATTCAAGTGTTTGAATCGTTGTGTTGGGCACACAGTGAGATTCTTGGGGTTGGATTCTTGGCCAGGAGTTGGACTCAATGGTCCTGATGGGTCCCTTCCAACTCAGCATATTCTATGATTCTATGACACAGGGGCTCTGTGGGAGAACTCTGGTTCTCCAGCATAAATTAACCATATGGACCTCTTCTTTGTATCCTGTTTTGTTCACTATTTTCTAAATTGTTTGCTCAACAATCATGGCATTTCACTGTTTTCGTACTAAAAGTAGAGGAGTTTTGGTTTCAGACGAATTTACAGCTAGAAAAGAGATAAATAGATAGCTTCAGTAAGCTACTAGGTCCCCATGTAATTCAAAACTAGAGGGAGATGGAGTAACTTCTGTGTTTTCTCACAGCAGAGAATATTGAGATTCAGAAACACAAGAATGGATTTTATGTTACTGTAGGGACATACTGTGACGATTCCCATCACTACTCCATCTAAGTTTGATTTTTCTCACTGGTCACTTTTCATCTCACTTTCATCAGAAGTGGTATGAATTACTTAATTTAAGCATTGAAACTATCACAGCTTGGAAAGGGTAGCTCTTGTCAATTGAATGGTCTTCACTTAAAAAAAATTTACCTCTCAACCAGCAAAGATAAACACAAATGTGTGCAAAGATAAACATAGAGACATTTGTAACAGCTCAGCTGATAGATGCTACAGTCAAAAGCTGTAGTATTTTGATGGCTTTAAATATATATATACATTAATTATAACAAAGAAGGCAGATATAGTGATGTTAATTTTCAGAGGAACTTGGTGATGTGAGCTGACAGATGTTTACAATGTATTCTGGCAGGCAGTCCTCACTGTTACATTCAAGACAACTTGAACCTATGCATATGCTTAGGCCAGCAGGAGGTGATGAAACCAGCTTCACCTTACTATTGACCTAGACCTGGAGTTCTCATATTGTCAGAAAAGGGTTTTCTCTACTGCTGAGAATGAGATGCCCAACCCTTTCCAGTATCTTGCTTTTACACTCACAAGACCAAAGATAACACAAATTAAACTGTTTTAGAAAAGGAATTTTAGTATTACAGGTAATAAATTTTTTCAACTTTTTCACCTATTATAATTTTTGTTTTCCCATCTTGTATAACAAAGAAATCAGCCTGGCCTCAAACATGGAGGGTTGCAGAGAACAGTACAAAAAGCACACAGGTAGCTCACTATTTCCTGCACCACTTTCTGTGACATATGTGAAGCCAAGTATGCCTTCTGCTTTCCTACACAGAATAGGCTTGCTGGCATTTGGCTGGAGTGATCTGGAAAATTCAGTTGCTCTGTTGCCACTTATGACTAATATTGTCATTGAGCCCACTAAACATTTAGACGGCTTGGTGAAGAAGTTCACCTCCTTATTGACTTTTTATTAGTTTCTTGCACACAGAAAGGATGAGTAAGAAAGTTAAAGAGTAACTGAGAATGCATCTGCTTGCCAAGAAGATAATGCTACTGGGAGGAACAGCAGTAAGGTGCCAGTAGGACAGAATTACTGCAGCAATGAAAAGCCCCACACCCTCCCACTTACCCCTTTTGGGCTGAAAGAGTGGCAAATCTATCCTATCAGAACTCTTGTGTGCCAGAAGTACCAAGACCACTCTGCAGACTCCCACAGAAACAAAAATTTGAATTAAAGGGGGAGAGGGATAGCAGGATCAAACAAAGCAACATGAAATTTTGTCATTTCCTACTGTTTTTCCCTTCTTTCTTCTGCCCCAACTTTTCACTTCTGAGATATGCTGGTTTTCCTTTTATTTTGATCTTTTGTGAAAAGTTATCCAGTCATAATGATTCAGCATGACAAACACAAAACAAAACCAAACAAAAAACCCTAGTTTTGCATACTTCTTTTAAGAAGCTGCTTCTGTCAGCTACCTTGATCTGCAATAGAAGTGCTCCTTCCAGTCACAGGTCTTTTTCCAGGGGCAGATGCTGTTGTGTTATACTGCACTAATGCCCAGTAAATTCACCAGTAAAAATGCAGATCTTGCCAATCACCACAACCAATTCAGTTCTTTATGAGCCATACCATTTATAAGAAGATATTCAGAGCTCTCATTTAATCTGGAATACTCTCAGTGTATTTAGTGATTTAAATTGCTGGAATAATGCCCAGATGGAAAGTGGCAAGATATTTAAAGATTGATTCCATTTTCTAAGTATGCCATGAATATAAAAGTCCTTCCACTTAATCTAATGTGCTTCTTTGGCCTATTAGTCTTGGATTGATAAAATGTTTTTAAATAAAAAATCAGCAGTTGGCAGACACGGTAAAAATCAAAAATACTGTGAATACAGACACTTAATAAGAACATATATAGTTTTCTTAAAGGATATATTTAAGTTTCCAAAAGTAGTGAACCTGTACCATTTATTGTATTCCAAACCTTTGATTGCTAAAACTTGATTTTTAGGTAATAGATTTTCAATATATTAGCAAAACTTCTTTTTTTTTTTCTTTTTAAAAATGGGACACTGACCTTTGTGTAAAAATGAAGGAAAATAGGGGGAAATAAAATTAGACATCAGATTCTCCAATGGAGAGGTCAGAACTTCATAGCTTGCTTTCATCTTCAGAGAATATAATTTCTATATTGTAGTGCAATGGATAATTTTCAAATATCTGCATAACATTGAAGCAGTAACTCCAGTTTTGCTAGACAAACAGGAAGAATTAGAGAAAATCATATTTCTGGTATAACTAGCTGATTAAAAAGTAGGTAATCAGCTATTTCTTACATTCTTCAGCCCAGTTCAAGAAGATTGCAGGATTGAGTCTTAATAGTTTAAACTGATTGAAAAATAAGTTGATCACTGGTAAGCAGGATTAATGATCTCAAAAAAAAAAAAAAAATCACTATGCAGAGTCCAGAGTGACATTCCTGGAAAGCTTCCAGTCAGCTTGATGGTTCCTCATGCTTTTATATGAAAAGAAAACACACATTCGTAATGATTAATCAAAAACTAAATGGTTTATAAAAAGTGTCTGTTCATAGGTCTTTATTAGAGCTAATTTAAAATTGTGCACTCTTAGGATGCTTATGCAAACTGCTTCATGCTAATACTGGTCAGTAGCAAGTGAAAGAGACACAAAGAGCAAAATGCTCACGAGTTCAAGGTGCTGTTCTGCAAATCCAGAGTTTTAGGCAGCAATTTGCTATGAGTTGAGGCTTCATCTTCCAGCATCATGTCCTTCCTGATAACAGCAGTGCCAGAATTAGAAAGGTGGCAACTGCAGGAAACCATAAAAATCCATCTGACATGAAGGAAACAAAGAGAAAAGGAGAGACAGACCTTGTTGTGTAATGTTTATATATCCAGGGAGGCATAAAGCAGAAACTCCATGAAGTGATACACCCACATCTTTCTGAGCCTTATTTCTATGGAGCACATTTTATCCTTTGAATGTCAGACTCTAAGGAAATCTCATTTCCATGGAATATCATCCTCCTCACATTATAGGTACATTCACTCTAAAGAGAACTGACTTCATAATCTGCACTTTGCAACTTGCTATCTTTGTATTAAGCATCTTTAAAAACTTAGTTATGGATAATACTTGCCTTTATAAGCACTAATAACTGTTTCAAGGACTCTAAAGATGCATGTATGAATTCTCCCCAGACTGTAAACCAGTTGCTATTGCAAGAGTTTGGCCACTTTATTTTAAAATTTGGAAATGTTTAAAAACATTGTGAGTACAGAGTAAAGCTGCAAGATTTTTTGTAATGACTGTGGCCTCTAACTATTAATTTTAAAACTTTAAGAAAAATTAAAAGCTTCATAAGGTATATGTTCATGAGATGTTTCTTATGAGAAATAGAGGAGAGTGATTTTTGAATTTTCTCGATCCAAAAATGATGTGACATAATTTTATACATACAGAAAAGTATGTACCCGAGCCTCACCTTTTAATTAGCTACACGCAATACTCAATTTAACAAGTCTGTACACAAATACACAATAAAACCCCCTTTCAAAACATTAATCACTCTGGAATGATTCTAAATCATGAGAATCTATATTTTTCCAATTCCCATTTTAATGAACTGAAAGACAGCAAGAATTCCTACATCACACACTTTCCTGTTAATTTCTGACATTAACTATTACTGTTGCCCTGAAGAGAGTATTAGAAGTCTTATTGAGATTAGATCTCTCCATGCTAAAAATTTAAAAGAAAATTACGTTCACCAGGGAGAGTCTCTAATTTTATTGCCATGATTTGTCTTTCAGAGTTAGCATCTAGCAAGAAGGAAACAAACTACAAGGTGCCCCTTTTTGCCAGGTAATTTAATACAAACTCCTTTGTCTGAGATTATAAAGGGTGAATGGGCTTTAGTGTAAAGCTAAAGAAAAAATATTAAAAATAGATTATTACCCCTCATCTTTTTTCTTAGCATTTTTGAAACAGCTTTTTCATACTCAGTAAATACATACAACTACATCTTTATTCTAATGTGAAGAATTATTTAACTAATAATAGAATCCTGTATTGGTTTCAAGGAAAAAATTTGAAATAAATAAAAATTTTCACTTAACAACATTTTTACATTTAAATGGAGTTTATCCACATTATTCATCCAGTTCAGTGAGTTGAAAAAACATGTATATACAATCTATTCAATATTTGTTCACTTTCATAACGTAAAATGGATCATTTGCACAGAGAGCCAGGAGGTATACGGCAACATGAAACTTTGACTTATTAGAGCCAAACAAGAAAACAGTGCTATTTCACAGTTCATTGTAATTAAAGAAATACCCAAAGCAATACTGAGCAATGTACATTAATTCTGAAAAAGTATCATTCAAAGACACAAAGCGAATAAGCTTTTCACCCTGTAAGTTTCCCTGGGTTTAAGTTCTGGGTGGCAAATTTATTTCAGATTAACATGCATGCCAAGAGCAGCAGCATCAAACTGTAAAACATTTTAATAAATATTTCGAATCTATGAAGTGGGCTAAACATTGCTTGTTTTGAATTCTTGAGCAAGTTTCTTTTTGTAGTTTTCACAAAATAAAGATTTCTGTATTGCCTAGAACCATTAAAGGCTCCATTTTTAAATTAATTTCTATGTTTGTGTTCAGATCCTAAAATCTCAGATATGTTAATCACTTCACTAATTAATACATGCAGCAATAGACTGCAAAGCCTCCTTCTTCAGTGTTCAAGAAATATTGCGAAGCATTATGATCTAATTATTTACATGTTGAGCACCTAGAATGGAAAGGAGAAGTGGGTTCGGCAGGGGATACGGTCCTCGGTCTCCCCACCACTTCTCTCTCAATCCGTTCCTCAATCCCTACTTCTTTTTCTTCCCTCTCCCTCCCCCCACCTATTTTTTCCTCATAGAGGCTTTCAGACTCAAAATTGCAAAGCCATGTGGACTGCATTTCTATAGGCACACAGGACAAATGTTTCCTAGTGCCCATAAAAAGGTCCCCTCATGGAAATCTGCAATTTCAACAGAAACCAAATAATTCTGTGAGAAAGCTGAGGGGAAAAAGCCCACAGAAACTACAGGATGTAGTTTGAAATGACATGCAGCAAAAAATGACATCTGACAGGCCATAAAAATTCAATTACTGGACAAGTTAAGATCTGAACTGTGTATCAGCCATCCTTTAGGAGAGGACTGTTAGTAATGAGCAACTACTGGGAATGAAGTCAGGAGTATATGGTATTCCTAACACTAAATATCTCTTATTTATTGTTTTTTTCTGACACTTTTATTCACACCATTTGTTTCATATTTTTCCTGTAGGGAAGGTTAACTAGGACCAGGCAGATTTCAGGAACTATCACTCCATGCACAAGCAAACAAAAACCGTATTTTTGCTTCAGCAATCAAGTTAGGAAAAAAATCTTGTTTCATGAGTCATGATACTTTCTAATTAAAGCAGTTATGGGCTTTGATAGTGGAATGCAAATCCTGTATGTAATCCTGATGTCATCACTTTCAACCTTACACATTGTCTTTGCCTCCTCACTTTATTGCTCAAAAGAAAAGCACACAGGCAGTAATGCTGAGAGACACTGGAAAAATATTTCAGTCCAAAGGAACCATATCCTATATGAATAAACTCTTTTGTTAATTTTTAACAACTTGGGGGAAAATTTTTTCACAGTCTTTGAGAGATCATGATATATGACTATGTTTCAAAGCAATGATCAACTTATTTACATAGAACAAGCAAAGCCAAATGAGCCACAGGAGACAAACTACTACCCTGTTCACACTAAGTCCGTATTTAAAACCTGGTACTGACAATCTTCAGCAGGAATTTTTTGAGCTATTCAAGGTCTGAGACAGTATGAAGTACCCTAGGCAGGGCAGAATTTTAACTAGCTCTGAAATAACTTGGGCTATTTTTTCCATATATACTTTGTCAAAGGTACTGTTTGACAGGGAAAAACACACACAATGATTGACAGCTTGGGATTATTCCTAAAGCACTCATATCTCAACTCATAAATATGTGATATGAGGAAATACAAACAATGTAAAAAACATAAATAAACAGTTGATCATGTATAATACTTTTAGCAGTATGAAATGCAGCGTCAGCAGTACAACACCTCCAAATTTATCTTCATGACAGACAACTTGCTGTCCTCTTGGTGTCCCTCATTTGCATTTTACAAAATCTGCAGCAAATTATATTCACAGCATAGAATGACCGTGAAAAACTCATAAATGCCCTAGGTTAGCTGAGGAGGCTCTCAATGTAGTGAGGTAATACTTCAGGGCTGCCCATTTTTGAAACTGAACATTTAAAATGGAAAGCTTTTAACAAATCTTTTAAACTTGGGTTCATGAGTTTATTGCAGCATCAAGTTGTCACTGATGCATTCCTGGCACTGTCATAGTCTGTTCCTCTGGCCTCAGTTACAAGATACCTGCTCTCTGAACCTACTGTCTGATGGAATTAGTCAAATTACCAAGCCTTGAGAATTGATTAAAGTACTGGGTTTGGTATGAAAACGTTTCCCATTGATAACCATGTTATTCCATTTACTTTTCTTTGAAATATAAGAAGGTGCTTTTTTTAAAATTCTCTTGATCATCCTTTTGAGGATGCACTTGTGCATTGAATCCATGCTGTTTAAATACTGCATTAAAAAGAGCTGAGTATAATTATCTTTCCGGTACTTATGAAATAACACTCTTCTTATTCACAGATTTTGAAACAGGAAGAGCAGGAAAACATCCCCAGTGTGAAGATATTCTAAAATTTTACCATAAGGGTGAAGATTTTTCATTCTGAAGATAGAGTTCAATCATCCCAACATTGCAGTAAATCAAATGTTTATTTTTCAGCTCCAAATTCATAAATGGAAATTGTTTCTGAAGGAATAATTAATCTTATGAAGCTAGAACATGTTGACAAACTCAGTTGCAAGATTACACAAATAAACTAAAACATGAAAAATGAATTGTAGAGGAGAAATAGTATCTGTTTTAAAAGAAAGATCAAATATCCACTACTTTCCAGCACATTACAACAGCTGCAAACTGTTACTAGGGCCATGAATTACCAAATAATCTGGTATTTAGAGCTATCATGACTTTTTAGAAGTATGAACAAAAAAAATTCAGTTATTTTTAAATACTAAACTACAAGCCTCCGCTGCCTAATAACTATTTTTACACCACTTTACCAGTGTTAGCTTAAGATAACTAATGGGAAATCTGATTTGTGTAAAAGAACATCTAAGTGGGAATGAGCCACCACAATGTGATTTGCAAACCCACTTTCATTCTTTCAACAGAAAACAGTAGGTATTGAGCAAGCAGCTCCGTAGCCACATGCTCTCAGTTCCTACACCACTGTCGTGAGTACCAGCAATGCTTAATCAATGCAGTCCAACAAAACCTGTTTGGTCAGTGAGGTCACCTTGGACAACAGCACAGTACTGAAGAAAGTACCTCAGGATGACTGTCTTCTTGATCCTGATAAATATTCAAAGCTTCTTGTAAAGGTGTCCCTCTGGGAATACGCCTTCTATCATTTGGTACTACATAAAGCAAAAATAACAGCTTCATTTTGAATTAACTATGTGTCAGATTCTGATTTTTGCCCCTGTGGAAGTAACCCAGAGTAACTTAACTGAGCCCGATTTTACAGTGATTCATCTGTCTGCCAATTCACTTTGCCAAAATAAAATAAATCCTTAATTCCACCATCACCTATTGACTGTTTTAAGACCCTTTTTGGAGGTGTAAATTATAAGCCAGTTTGAAGGTACTGAAGAACCAGACCTATAAACTTCAATGCAATTTGCTTTAGATTCACCCATCATTTCTAGAGAGGTGATTGCTTCAACCTACTGAGACTGATGATAAATAATCCAATGAAAAAAATTCTAAAAATTCACATGAACAGAATGATGAATGTTCTGAAAGAGTTACAGGAAACCTAATTTTGCCTCATTAGCTCCAGTAGCAATAAAAAAAAAGAAAGTGCAGCAAATTATAGGTACAACCTGATACAATTATAGGAAATCAAACACGTATTTAGCAAACCATAATATGCATGTGATTAAAGCAGCCATTTGTTGAAAAAATTAACTTAAACCTTTAAAAATGAGTGGCTGAGAATAGCTAAATGTTTATGCTTAGATTAAAAGGCATTTGAAGCACTTATTTACTTGGACAATGCAGGGATCAGTGCAGTTTAAAACCAGAGGCAGGTTGTATTTAACCAGAACATTTTTTCTAAAAGCTGGCACTAACCTAAAGAGCATAGCTTTTAAAGGGAATGTGCAAATACAGCAACATATCACACACTCAGGTTATAGTGATGTAGCTCTTCATGACCAAGCAATGTCATGCATTTTTTTTTCATTCTGTTTGACACAAATTGAATATACTTAGGATGTGGTTTAGGGTTTGTTTGTTTCTGTCATAAACTGTGTACAAGGGAATGAAAAATGCTGCCAAAATGCAAAAGAATTGTTTGGAGCAGTGTTATTTCTTCTGTTTTTACATAGTGCTGCAAAGAACAAATACTATGGTAAAAAGAGGAATCTGTGCTGAATAAAATTCTTAACTGTTTGTATGTTCCTGAGGGAAATAATGTGAAGTAGATTAACCATCATTTCAGGATGGTTGCTGTTTAATTTATTATTCATAAAAGAGTTCAACTTTCAATAGTGAGATATTTCACAGCCAACTTCTCATTTAAAAAAGGAAGCATTTCCATCAGTATTGATTAATAAATACAGTATATAACATCATTATGTATAAATGTGACAGAATTTCTCCATTTCCTCAAAGACAAAGGGATTGATCATGTAATTTCCATGCAAATATACTCTGACAACAATGAAAGGAGGTTTTACTCATCAAAACAGAATTTTGGGTTGGGCTGTGATAAATTGATACATCTAATTGCTGGAATTCTACATTTACTCATTTATCTTCTGACTGAAGGTTGTTTTCTTTTTCTGCAGACCATGCAGTTTTATGTGCTGCAAAATGAATACTCATGCAGTACAATTATTTTTATCACATTATGATAAAGCACCTCAATCAAAGCTGTACCATTTTTAATCTCTTTGCACAATAGACTCAAGACAGCAGAGACTTTTTGTACCTGTAACTTGATTGATGTTAAATTCAGTTAATACCATTGTATCAAAAATTCAGAATTCTTGGAAGGACAACAATTTCTCCTACACTAAAATTTTCAATAGAAAAGGTACCTTTAGAGCTCAAACTTTTCCAGGCAAAAATTCGCTTTATCAAGCAGCAATTCCTAAGCATTTTCTTACAGCTTGCAGGCTTCTGAGGATACTGTTGCAAATCTTCATTCTTTTCATGTGTTTTCTTCTCAGGGGCTAACACTTCCATCCTTAACCTTTAGTTTTCCTGCAGGATATATGCACAAATCCAAAGACTATGGGTAAGGGAGATGGGGGGAGAAGAGAGGAGATGGACTGGGGACAAAGGGAAAAGGTTTAGGATTTCACTAACCATTATTCTCAGCTCATACATTCCTAGTATTAATTAAGTGAAGTTAGTGTATTAATATTATTTTGGTTTTAATTATTTATCTGGAACATTAATGTATTTGCAAAATATACAGATGGGGTAAAATCAGATTTTATCTACTATTTTTAAAACTCTGATTTTAACTTATATTATCTAAATTACATAATATCTCTAGATGGTAAATAAATATTTACCTCTTACCTTAGTCAGTTGTTTAGGTAAAGGAAATAATGTAATCCTCTATGCATGAACCTATTATGCTTCCTATCTTAGCTTGCCTGACATCAGTGTCATAGAGGAGAGCTGCATTCCTCTAGCTGTTACTGAAAGACAGCTGCTCTACCCAGAAAAGATGAATAGTTGGGATTCTGTGCTGCCTTAATGCCTCTGTCACTCAAATGCAGAAAAGCAGCTGAGCCACTCAAAGCCAGTTGTACGCTTGGGGACCATTTCTCTACACTACCTTCTCATTCACAGAGGCAGACCAATAAATTTCTACATGGCATTATTTTCTTTGTAGACTGACCCTGTGAAGAAGCCAGAGGCCGTTAGCAACAAGCAACACCGACTAGGACCTAACCAAAGCTCTACTCAGTGGCTACAAACCAAAGAAAAGGAACCTACCCAGTGTTCCAGGGCTTTGGTGCTACTCCAAGGTCACACAGGAGTCCTAAGCAGCATTCCTGTCTGCTCTTCAGCGAGCTCCAGCCGGAGATGCTGAGGAGATGACTGCTGCTGAGGACAGACCCACAGTGCCAGCCGCAGCAGCCCTTTGCCAAGCAGCCACAGACTGCACCAGGGGTGCCACTCTGATTACAAACACAAACAGCCTGTGGCAGGACACCAAAGTGGCCCCCTTTTCACTCTCCTCTTTTTCCCCCTCGAGCTGTGCTCTCACACACAGTGTGCATCTAACAGTACTAAACACAATTTCTAAAGGCAAAAGGCAGGAAAGAGTCAAAGGAAAAAAAAATACAAACTGGCACAGTACACACCAGAGTTTGATAAAAAAGCTGACTCTTCAATTGTAAACTCACTGCTTCCTAAAGAAAGCAAGCATAATGGAACACAGCACCTCACTGCCTTCACTTCCATCAGAAGTGCCTACTGATTATGCAAAACAATCAAAGGATGCAAAGGAACAAGTTTCACTTTCTGCAATTTATTTTTTATAAGGTATTGGAACACAAAAGTTTTTTTAATCAGTCAGCCTCCCTTTGAACTGTATGAATCCGCATGCCAATTACATACATTTTCAACTTCTATGTACGTGACATTTGAACTATGGCTTAAGTACTTTGCTTTGTGCAAAATGTCACAAACAAAACCCCAGACCTATCTATAACAATTGGAGACATCTCAGGTCTATCCACACAGGTACAATTCAGGTCTATCCCCACAGGTACAACTCAGGTCTATCCCCACAGGCTAGGACACTAACTCCACCTCTGGAAACAGCTTATCAATCAGCTGTAAGGAAAAAGCTGTCAGTAAATTCTGTCCATAACAACAGAACGATCGACCTTAATGAGCGATTTTTAGGCTGCCAAAGTAAAGGGAAGCACTTCCATTCAGAGTCACATCTAGGGACATATTTCAGGCCCATTGCTGTTTAGAACTGAGCAATGCTTGAATTTGCACTGTTGGAACAATACTTGCTGGTATAAGGTCCTTTGAGTCCTTAGCATGACACAGCACTCCAGACATGGCTGTATTCCCATCACAATCTACTACCAAAGTAAGCTGAGTTTCAATATGATAACAGAGTTTCTGAAACTCCTGAAACTTCAGCAGAAAAAGTTCTTCCAGTTCAAGCACATTTCACAGGTCTTTTATCTTATATCTTTCAAAAATGGCATTCTGAAAATAAATATTAACTTAAATTGGTGTTTACTGTGCTAAGAAATACATTTTCACCACACAATATTCTGTCTAGATTTCCTGATGATTGCTGAAACAGAATTTTGATTTGTGAGAACAAAACCTGAGTGTCAGTTATTACACAGAAATAATAGCTATTTTAAAAAGAGAATGGTCTTAACTTCTCCTACATCCCATTTCTGAATGAAAGTAATGTACTCTAGAAACTAGAGTTCATCCCTTTGAACACTGGAGGTTCTTTTCTCATCAGTCTGTGCAAGGAATCTGCAGAAAGCCACCCATCTCTGGTGGAACACATCTCTATTGCTCCTGTCCAGTGCAAGGAGAAAGCCAATTCTATGCCCACGAGCACTGAAATATGGCACCATGTAGTATAGCTTCAAACAGCTAAAACTTGAAAATGTTGTTAACATAATTCAAGTTCAAGTTTTCTGGTTGTAAACTTTCAGAGAAACTGCCTGCCCATGTAACAGTCAGCTATAAAATCCCTGATTTTCCAGCTCAAAGGCCAGCTCTCACAACACATTCTGTCACACTTCTCAGAGGGCCTCATCTCAGAGACTCATTAATCCATAGGGAGTGTGAATGGGGAAGCAGACACAGGAGAAGAGACTAGCCTCTGGGAGAATGATTCCCATGATGGAATAATTAACAGGAACTTGTACGGTCCAGACATGGAGCAACTGTTCACATTAGTATTTGAATAAAGTCTTCAGGAGGTACAAAAATACAGAGGAGTTTTGCCAGAGATGGGATGTATTAAAGTAAAAATTTGATAACACTGCTCAAGAGGGAATGGAGAGGTAGAATCCTTGCTGTAATCTTCAGGGTTTGCTTGTATGCACCTGAAAACCATGTCTTATTTGCCATGACATGAAAAGATTCACTTGACATAAATTTCTAGAAGGATGTAGTTTTTCTACAACTGGTTCAGGAGATGTCAAGATGTTCAGATTGCACTGTATCTGTTTCGTTACTTCAAACCTTAATCAAGTCCATGGCAATTTTCTTCTATAATAGAAGTATACCTGAATGAGAAGTTCTTTGTGGTACTAATCATCATGCTATAATTTTGTAGTTAGTTTAAAATAAGCTTAAGCTATAGAACACTAAATTTCAAGGTACTACTGAATTTTTCCGAACAAATGGTGCTGTACTTCACATAATCATAATAATGATTTAGAAAAGGAATTACCATCACTCTTCTGAAGCTGTGCATTTGATTTATCTCCTTCTCTTCAGATCATATACTCTGACTTTGAGGAGAGGAAATGGATTGACAGTGAATTCCACATTTACAAACCCAAGGACTGTAAAAATATATTACACACAATGTTAGGGAAAAAATGGTCATATTGTAAGTAATACGAGAAAAGCATGTATGAAAAGTATATCAATCCAGGCTGCACAGGATCCTTCCTTTCCCAAAATACATTGAATCATTTCATAATTTAGGTGAAATGAAAAAGGAATTTAAAGACCACACTACAGAACCTGAGCAACTTCAGGATCTGGGAATGGGGAGATCTTACAACTCAGAGTGAGTAGTAAAAAAGGTCAGAAAGAAAATAAACAAACCTATGCACCAGTGGGAATACTAACAAGACAAATGTGGAACAACAATCTGCAAAACACCTGAAATACCTCTGGTCTGAGACCTTACATGTAACCAAGCAGCAGAAACCAAGACCCTGAATTCTTCCTGAGCACATGCAAGTCAGTAAAGGCAAACTGTTTACTGCAGTTGCAACAGTGCACAGAGACAGGGACTGCCTAAAGAAAGCAGGTTTTCAATATTTCATGTTATTGGATTTTATCTGTAATCAGTTACACACAAAAATAAAGCTGCGGGTTTTGTATAAAATTTGTTATTTCCTATTGATGGTTAAATAACTATTTTTATGAGTGATCTAAATCATACAAGCTAAAAACTCCAGAGAGTCACAAGCTGATGAATCATATAAGGGCTGTGTGATGCCACATAGCTACAGATATTTTGAGCAATAATTATTTGAACTACAAGGAAATGTCTTCTAGCTGGGTGTAAGTGGACATGGGTGTATGTAGGCTGTCTTAATATTGCTTGATCAGATTTGAACTTTGGGAAAATGAAACTGAGCTTTAGAGGGATACATCGAAAACTATAGAATTCTTCCCACAGTAATGAAATAGCAGCTGGAAAGAGCAGAGGCATCATTATAGAGTGAGAAATACTTCAGGAATATTCCAGATGAAACAGTCAAAACTGGCATCTATATGGGATTTGGGGGGAATCTTGACAGAACTGTCTAGTTGCATTAGCGTGACTACTCTAGCACAAGTATTTCAAGAACTTTCACTGATGACTGTGTGTTCTTATAAGGGTCTGGAAGAAAGAAATTGCTTCACTTCAACAAAGCTAGATTAAATGAGTGATGCTTGCTGAAAACTTTGGGCCACTAGAGACTGCAGCTATAAGCTGTGAAATTAATACTGAAAAATAGGGCAAGATTACAGTATCCAGTTCTGGATGAATGTGTGGGTGACTGCTGACATATTAAGGAATATGACAATTGAGATGCTTTAGAGAAAAACCAGGCCTTGCTGTGATTCTGTTTTTCTCAGCAGAGGCAAGTTTCAATAGTATTTTATGATACCTGATTTTGGTAGATGAAGGAAAGGATTTGTGAGTGGAAAAGAAAATTTAATTCTCCATCTGTAGAATGAAAATAGGAACACAAAAAGGTAGGAAGCAAAAATATATCAGCTATTTATTTACCCCCACTGTATAGTGCTCACTAAGGTTTTGCTGTTGCATTAACTTCATTTACATCTTTTTATCCTTTTCATCATTTGTTTGTCTATTTATAGACAAAAAAAAAAGGCAATTGGATAAATACCAAGTAAAAAAAGCTTCCTGTGTGCTTCAATATTGACTAAAATTTGAGGTTCTACTTTTGCCAAAGGAAAACAGGTAAATTTTAATTTGTCTAGAACATGGTGAACAGTTGAGCAGTGCTAGTCTCTCTGGAAAGCCTGTGGGAAGCATTTGAAAATAGTCCACAAGTATAGGGGAAACTGCTCTTTGTTTTTTTTCTCATCTCATAAAGGTCATCATCCTTCATATATAAAATGTCTATATATGAATTGTCTTCTCATGCATGGTGAATCTCTATATTGTAAATAAGGAGAAAAGAAAAGAAAAGAAAAGAAAGAAACAGGAATAGTGGGGCAGACTGCACCACAATTCTTTCAGTTTTTTAACTCTGAACATTTTGTTGGGACAACACGGGTTAATCATTGATTTCAGGCTGTATTCAGGTTGCCTGGCTTAGAAGGAAAACATCTCTGTTCACAGATGTTATCTCACAGTGCTGTGTGGGTCACAGAACACCTGGTGATACCTGCAAGAAGGAATTGACTGCATCAAGAACAATGAGCAACACAACTAAGAGTAAACATTTGTGAGTGGGAATTTCGGAGAGCTCCTTCACTGTGCCAGAGGAATTTCGGGTCATAATGAGCCCTCTTGGGGTTATAGGTATATAGGGTTGAGCTCTCATTGGATGATTCAGTAGCCAAACTAAACTGGCAGAAAAGGTTTCCCTCCTGTCAGATTACGGTGATCAAAGACATGACAGTGACTGTGATATGAGTAGAAAAGATTTTAATGCTAATCCATTGTTAACGGTAATTAAAACACTCCTGCTTGCTATTAGCAGTTGTTTGGAGTGCATATGTCTACTCCCCTTGGTTAAAGTGGCAGGGAGTTTTAGATTTTCAGCGTTAATAAATATTTCTCAGCAAAGAAAAACAATCTATTTACTAGTGAAAAATTAGTGTTTTAAAGCTGCCAAGAAGCTTTTTTGTCAATACGTCAGACTGAATTCTTATAAGATTTGTTACAGGTACAAAGTAACGTTTCATTTTCCAAAATCACAGGAGGGAATTGGATTAATGACAGGGGAAAAAAACTATATGCAAGCCCTAAGAAGTTTTTAGTTATTTCTATAAGTTTTTTCGTGGGCAATTTAGAAATCTGAACAATTACATGCCATTGCTATGAAAGGCAATGACCATTAGAAAATATTTTTTAAAAAACTATTCAGTAAAATCACATAGCTGAGAAGACTACCTGGGTTGGGTATTCCCAAGCTGAAAAGGTCCATCCTGTGCCACTGGGAGGACTCGGGCAGAGGGAGGTCAGAGAGATAACTCGAATAAGGCAAATGTGCAGGACTGATCCATTTTCTTTGTGAGAATGGTGTATTCTGATACTTCAAAAGGTAGCAATCTACCAGAAAAGTGCCATCAATGTCATAGCTCTTGGACTGTTTAACTTCCTAAACAAAGATTTTTTATCTCATAGTCACAGGATGAATATACCCAAGACCCACATGACTCCATACAAATAGGTACTTTTTTTCTACATCTGTGTATCATCATGCTTCAACAAGAAAAACTCCTATTTTAAAGTCTAAAAACTGAAACAGATGAGAATAAAGCTTTATGAGACTAATCATAGTAGCTTTCTATACAAATTATGGTGTGGCTTAGTGTATAATTTGTCAGAAATATTGATGGATCAAATTGCTTCTTTAGAACTAAGAGAATGGGAGACTGGTCCCAAATAATGTACAAAATAATGTTTTCTGTACCAAAAGTAGTATCATGAGAGTATAACTTTGGGAAGCATGGACAAAAAGTAGAGGAAATGAATACAAGTAGATTATTGGATTAACTTCTGTAAATCTGTGGAAATGCTAATAAATTCTAAAGAGAAAGTTCCACTAGAATTTGTTGGAAATTATCTGCTCTTGGTTTATATTGTTATTTTACAGGTTTTACAAGTAACCTTATTTATCAGTAGCAGTATTAATAATATTTTGTGCTTTATAATAGATATAAAATTGTAAACAATGTTCTATAATATATAATGCATATGCTTTGCTTCATAGCAATAAGAAGTATTCATTTTTAAACTGACCTCAACTTTATTTTATGGACTGGATACACTCCCTTCATGCAACTGCCTTGACTTCATTTATGACTCTACATCTATTGTGCTCAAAAACATTGACATAAATAGCAGAGGACTCTCAGTTAACTCCTAATTATCAGAACTTCGTTTCAGATTATCATGGCTTTGGAAAGTGCTTCATTTTGCTTTTACTCAGGCTCCTAATTAGCCCAATATTGGGCTAATATTGTCAAAATATCCCTAGTAATAAACTGCAATTTCCTTTCTCTGTGGATCTTTATCATTTACATATCATTTATACCTAAAGAAACATGAAACAAACTGTCCATCCTTATTTTGTGGCACAGAGTTTCCAAAAAGCAACAAGAATTAATTTTTCCAGGATACATAAACAATTTTTCTTTTTTCCATACATATAGATCACCCAGTACAGGACAGAAAAATTATGTTCAATTATCACATATGCATTTCACTAATTTTTTATAATGCCACAGAATTGAGAAAATATGCAGTAAACCTCAGAAAGATTGTGACTTATTTATGAACATCTAAGTAGTTTTGAAAGCAGTGAAAAACACTTATTATTAGGACAGCACTGGTAACAGAAAAGGGCTTGTTACCTTCAATTCCTATTCAAAAAAAAAAAACTGCTTATCAGAAACTAACCTGCAGAGGGGGCAGCACTAACAAATGAAGCTAACTGAACAACACCAAAGCATTTCCACTACCCTTTTTTTATATCTCCTCGTTTACAGAAACAATTACTAGAATCTGAAATTATTATTTCTAAGGTATGCCCTCCTTAATCTGAGGTATTTTCAGACATAAACAGCTTAGAATAAGAAAATGTCAAATCATCTACAAAATGAGTTCCTCACTGCTACAAAGCAATCAGCATTGCTGTCTTTTATTCACTGAAGAACAGGAACAAAATCTGAATTATTTCGGATGCTGCAATGCCATGTTGATAGATACAGACCTTTAAATGGTTAAAGAACAAAGGAAAAGGGATGCAGCTGAGCAACTGAGAAGCTTCTAAAAATTTATTTGACTATAAGAAGTATTCATCCATAATATGGTCACTGAAGAAGCTTGAAGAAATAGAAGAGTGCTACTGCACAATGTGCTTGGGAAGGGATGCCAAAGAGGTCTGATATTTCGTTTTGGTTTTGAATAAAATTGATTATAAACCCAGGAGAAGTTTTATGATTTCATATTTCAGTAGAACGTTACTCATGCATTTCCTCCAAAAAGACACAGAAACCTCATTTACCAGGGATATATACATTGCTTGGAGACAGTATCCATGATTCAGTATGAACATATTTGTCACTTGGATCCTTGATGAAATATCAGCTAAACTTTTAAATGATCTTCCATAGTCAGAGAAAACAATGCAGACTGGATACAAACGTGCATTTTTAGGCTGCCACATAATGTTGCACTAAATAAAATCATGTTGAAAATTAAAATCTCATTAACTTCATGCTTGTTACCTTATCCTGAGCAAAATAATGATAAACATCTCAGAGAAAATTAAATAGAAGGTAAAAGAAAAGGTATTTCCAGATAGAATTTATTTGCATGTTTATTTGGATATACACACAAAGAGAAATAAGTTATGAAATAGATGAAATAAAAGTAATGAAAATTTCTGAATTTTAATACAGACTTTCATATGTTCTTAAAAAATTTTATTCTTATTAAACTGTTTGCAAGTAATTTATATTTTCCTAGACAGAAACAGCCTCAAAGTTTGAACAGAGGTTGAGAGAATATAAATTCAGAATATAATCAAATGCACTATATTGAACTCACATCATTAAGGCTTGATTTTGTGATATGCTGAGCATTTTCAGCTCTCAAAGTGGATAGGAGAGTCATGTAGTGTTTTCCAAGATCAGAGTGAGGTGATTGTCATACACTGAAAAATTATTATTCAAAACTATTTGATCTTTTTTCCATCTATGATTTCTTCCTCAGTGGTCCTGGAGTGAGACCAAAAATGATGCCACATTGAAATTCACATTGTGGTAAGATGAGAGGAACTCAGGAAGCAGAAAAAATGTTGGCAAGCAAGGAAGTTATTTATTATTTAGAAATGTAATAGGAGGAGCCTTTTTTATGCAATTTTTGAGCAACTACATTCTATATACAGTATTTCATCATATTACCATTTAGTAAGTTCAATTACTAAGTGACATGTTTTTGCTGCCTCCTGCCAATAATTTACCTGAATTACTGTATCTGTTAACAGACAGCAAGTTAAAAGTGTCTCTGCAGAAATATGCAGTAGCTTTCTCTACTTCTAGGGCTGTCCAGCAATGTTTAGCCCTCACAACATTAGAAAACAAGCACAGTGGTCAAAAATAGCTGCATGTGCCATGGCCATTTAGAAAAGCATTCCAGTTGTTTCTAAATATCTACAGGCCAAGCTGATCAATACTTGCAGTTTAGGTTCAAACATCAGGTAGGCTGAGTGCCCCCACCACTAACCATTTGGGCCACCCATAGAATTTAAAATAATTACTTTATAAAGATTTAGTGTGGGTTGTGAATGTGTCTGACAGCAAGAGGAACTTCTAAATGCTTGGTCTAATTGGAGAGAACAATAAGGCAGTTAAATAGAAAAACTTCCAGTTGTAGTGTCTTTTGTGGCTGCAGTTTCTCAGAGAAAATGAACAGAAAACACACAAAATTAGTTACCAAACAAATAGCAACTACAGGTTTACCATTAAAAGAGATGGCTTTCCTCAGTAATTACCACACAGCCAAAGAAAGAATAAAAGAATAAAGAATATCATCAGCTAAAGAAAGACTCTTTAATAGCCAGGTTCTAGCTATTGATTTTCTACAAGAGCCTAATAATCCTTATGTGTACTAAATGCGTGGACAAAAGTGTGCCACAGGAGCTAGGAGCTCCTCCTCAATTTATTAAATCCTCTCTCTGAAACACACATAAGAATATTGTTTTCTAAATTTAAGTACAGAAACACTGTCTTACATACTTATGTAAGTGTACACTTATGCACTTACATAAATGCACTTATGCACTTGCATAAGACTGTATTTTCATACTTATAGCCACATAAAATTTCCTCCAGGGCACAGGGCAACCAAATTGTACAGCAGAGACTATCCACAGTTGCCAGCATTTTCCAGAATTCCCATAACTGGAACACCTGAGAGCTTTTTCTTCCTCAAAATAATCTTGAAATATTGAAACAGAAATTTTCATTACAGAAAGAACTTTATCAGCATGCACCTTAATCTAGTGATACATTTACATAAGATCCCATCAGGGGAAAGCTGATTATTGTATTGCTTAGGGGGAGAAAACCAGCTTTTTAAAGTGGTTTAGCAGGCCAGCACTATTTAAAATTGAAAGATTGCCCTTTTTGAGTATTCAAGGTATGGTGCTGTCTTTGATTATGTGCTGTCAACACATTGTTAAATGCCTGTCCAAGCAGAGCAGTGACAGTGAT
This sequence comes from Drymodes brunneopygia, assembly GCA_013400955.1. Lineage (NCBI taxonomy): Eukaryota > Metazoa > Chordata > Aves > Passeriformes > Petroicidae > Drymodes > Drymodes brunneopygia. The sequence goes on along the minus strand of VZTZ01030498.1, from coordinate 278,003 downwards.
TTTACAGTGTTACAGTGAAATCCTCAAAGGGAACAGTGATATAGGGGACTCAGAAACAACAGAAAGAGATTCATCAACAGCATGCCTTCTTCTAACACTTCCAAATGACGGAAAACACTCTGCAAACTTCCACCACTACCTGTCAGAAAAATCAAAGTTGTCACTACCTAGTGAACTAGTAAACACTCAGGAATTTCCACATTGTGTTGTTACTGCACAGCAGTACTGCAGGAAAAAAACAGAAAAGATATAATTTAATAGTCTCACACTTTTGCAATGGAGCAAATTACATACAAATTGGAAGACATATTCATAAAACAATGAGTAGTCTCATATTTATCTATATTCATTAAATGAGAGAAAATTCAGTTATTTCTCATTGTTAATGAACAACAACTATCAATTCTCCATTTCCTCTTTAGGCAAATACATATGTAAAATAAAATTACATCTCAAAAAGTGAGTCTGGAGTTAGACTCTGCTGATAAAGGATGAAAAAAATGTGAAATTTCCTGTATTTCTATAGTGCTTATGAAGGTAGCATAGCTAGAGACTGTTCATCTTGGACAAATTATAATAAACTTTATATTCAGTAACTGCACATTTTGACAGCACATTCTGACACTTAGTTTTTTATGAACCCAAGGAGCCTGAGAAGATACCAGCAAGGTATAACTGTTACCTGTCTTAGACATGGGTATTTTTGTGTGTTTTCTCAATCAAGTGACATAAAGATGTCTGACAGAGTACCTTAGCTACATGCTCTGCTGTCACTCACTAGTGTGATCCATGGCAGGGGGCTTGGAACCAGATGATCTTTAGGACCCCTTCCAACCCAGGCCATTCAATTATTCTATGACACTTTCATGTCTTTCAGCTATGTCTCTGTTCATTAAGTTTTACTGTGTCATAGGTAAGATGTTATTAAACATGAATGGTACATGTTAACACTCATTTATGAGAATACATCTATGAATGGAGAAGGGACTTGGTCCAAATTGTCAAGTATCTTATCAGCAATTTAAAAGATGCTATTAATTGCTGATATGGGCAAATGCAAAGATTGATGGAAAAAATAACCAGAAGGACATTTTATTGCTATAGGATAAACTCAGCACTTTTTTTTTCAGTTCAGCAAAATGCAAAACCACACTTCTAGGAGCAAAGAATAGAGAGACTTCATCTTTGTTCAGACAAAAAAATCCCTCAACCCCTCAGATGAGCATACTGGTTTAGAGTGCAAACTTCTAAAGAGATCAGAAAACAGAGGAGTAACTTCAAAGAATGACTGAAAAGTAAAGGGAATGAAGGGATCACTATGACATTCATCAGTGGCAAAGAGATCTGAATATGAAAAACTTTTGAGGCTGATGGACATGGAGCAATTACGATTGAAAAGTTGAAAATGTCAAGCTAGACAAATCTGGAAAATAAGATAAAATTTTAAAGTAATTAAATATGTGTGGGGATCCCTTTATTGGCTCATTTTGTTAAAAATAATAATCATATTTGAAACATAAATCATGATCCAATTCCTGTGAAAAGACCTCTGCCTGAAAAAGGTCAGCTTAGAAGATTACTGTGATCATCTCTGGATTTAAAAAAAATGCTCTTTTTTGCAGATTAAAGGAAAGAGCACTATGTCGTTCTCCCCTCATTTCACAGGTTGTTTGCAAGGTAACCATCATCATAAAAAGCTGGAAATATAAGTATAAAAACAGGAATACAGAACACAGGTCTCTAGCAATTCTATCAGACTTTCTGGCAGATTCCAGAGCTTAAAACAATGCCTCTAGCACCACCTAAATTCTAGTAGAGTTCAAGATTAATCAGTTTCTTCAGGATGAAGTAATTTTTCTGCATTTGCCTGTGTTGTCCTTCAGCGTAGAAGATTGTCAGAGCTCCACACAAATCTGTATGTAATCAAATTATTATAATTTAGCACTACGTTAAATGCCCAAGTGATTAAAACGCATGAATAATTGAAGGGATTCCTAATGGAATAATTACAATAATGTTCTTTAGTATATCCCTATTTTCATAGCTTTAGGCAATATCAAGTGGTTCAAATTAATAAATCATCTCATAGATCGGATGATTTTCTAGGACCTACAGTGCAGCCCTTGAAGCTATTGGTTAGGCAGGAAGCCATAAACAGTGCAAATAATAATGAGATTTTTGACCTTCCACTGTCGTGTAAATTGATGTGTGCCTGGCATAGGCAGACTTTGCTGCTAGACTCAAAAGCTTTTAGCTTTGTCATTGTCTCCATCTTGTAATTGGGTGTGTTAACTCTAAAAAGGACTAAAATAGAAGAACAAAAGTGGGGAACAGAGTTAGGAAGAAAAAAATATTCTCTTTCAAAAAATATACACATACTGAGTTCCTGTAAAAGAAAAATTATTAAATACTTTACAGGAAATGAGGATGCATACTACATGCTGACAATTAATGTATAGAGAACTATAATACAGGTTATTCTCCAGTACCTAGCTTTTCAGATTGTAAAATCAAGTCAAATTAATGAGAAACAGTCATTCATACCACTTATTTGACTCTTTTCTTCCAAGATTTGCCTCTGATATGCTGATTTTCATTCTTTTTCATTATGACTTCTATTAATATTTCATTCATTTCTGGCAGTACTGAGTACCTGGGGTCCACCAGCTGAAATACTGTGCTTCTCACACTTTGGTAAAGCCACTTCTGTCATATACTGTGTAATGGTCAAGCAAAACTATGCTAATTTATCTTTTGCAATGATGACTGAGGAAATTTTGACTGCAGAGTTGAGCCAGCTATACAGAATTGGTCTTGCCCCATATTAAAATATTGATAAATGGGAACACTAAGTTCATTTAAGTAATATGACAGCTGTCCCACAACACCCCAAACACTTCTTCTGTCATTGCTTATCGTCCAAGAAGAGAAATACTAAGGGTTCAGCACATATTTTGAGAAATTAACACTTTGCAGAAGGACAAAAGGGTGACTTAGCATCCAGATACCTCTCACAGACCTAAATCTGTACCTCATTAGTATTGCTAAGTATTCTATGAAGATCTGATTACTTTGGGTAGTTAAGTACCATGGCATTTACAATAATAACTTGGCCATTATCACAAAACAAATTCTCATTTAGGTGACTGTGTATGACTCCTATATTCCTTTGACAATCCATGAAAATTATATTGTAGCACTTCATGAAGATCTTTTCAAATAACCGTCATGCATCCAAAGGGAAAGGTTGTTGCTTAAAATCTGCATAATGATTCCAGAAAGCAAAATGTTATGATGTCTGAACTTTCAGCACAGGATGAAAAACACTGTAACTCAGACCATCTTAATGAGACAGCACATTAATTTTCTCCTTACCGCACTAATACATACTACTTTCTACTAATTCAAAATGGTCAAATTAATCTATAAAGAAGAAACACTTGCACTACTGAATAATCTCCAACCTTGCTAAATTCCTGCCAAAATAATTCATGTTCTCATTTTCATTTTAAGTGATACATTAAAATTTGAGTACACACAGGTTTTCACACCATGACAAATTATTTCTTTCCAGATACTAATTTTGCTAAAACTCTATATTAAAAGATAATGTCAGAAGACTTTCAGAGTGTTTCCATGTAAAAACTGTTAAGCTGGAAACATCATTACATACCCCAGGTAATCTGTATGACCCCAGGTCATCATAATGGTAGCCAGGTTTTTATGTTGGAAGAAGATACTCATCTGAATAAAATAAAAACCCTAAAATTTGCTGTGTATAGACAGAAGTAAATATTAGAGAAGTCATCTGACTTTCAGCACTCAACTTCCCTCAATAAGCTGCGTGGGTAAATTCCCTCGATTCAATCTACAGTCCCACAGAGAGATGCCAGAATGGAGGGCAATCCAGAATTCCTGCCTGTTCTACCCCAAACCCTCCTGTTCTGGCTATATTTTCAACATGATTAAGTGCCTAGAGTCAGGCAGCATGAATGTATTTTGTTATGTCCACTCAATCTCTATCAAGTCCTAACATTCATAGGCACTGTGGGATCATGAAATGCAAAAGAGCCATAAAATTGAAAGTTATATTTCTAGCAGTGCAATGGAAGCCATTAAAAAGCCATTACCTGTCAATAGTTGATGTACTCTGGCTACTTGTAATGCCCTACTGTAAGGGTGTTTGTGAGTGCAGAGGTTAGGCAGGATGGGGGAACTCAAACAACAACACCTCAGGGTGCTAAGTGCTGACAGTACTAATTCTTTACAGCAACCACAATGTGGTAACCTAACAATAAAATGTATAATCTACCAAAAAGCCAAAGAGAAAGTTCTACACTATTTCTCAACTGGTCTGAAGTGGATTGTGTATCACATTTCACAGAACGCACATTCCAAAAGCTCCTGCCTAGAGGCTGTCATCCCTTACTGTACTGTGGAAGCACCTAATGGCTCCAGTATATTAGCTACTATACAAACACCTATTAAAAAATATTTCCTTTTCCTCTGAACAACAATAAAAATAGGCAAAACGAAGGCCAGGCATAAGGTTGCATTGATTTTCTCCATTTGACAGATGGAGAATGGAAGCCCAGTGAGAGTGAATGATTTGCCTGAGGCGGCATGCAGCAAAGACAGGCATTTGACCTAGACAGCTCAAGTTCCAGACCGGTGCCTTCTTTCATTAATATCTGCTTCTTTATGCATTTTTTGGACATAATCTAGCAAGTGAAGGAGCACTGCTCTGGTCCAGGCTTAATAGGATCACAGTCTTAAAATTATACTCAGGAGTCAGAAACTTAAAACTCAGATGATAAATTTTAAGCTGTATTGATTTCAGTTTCTTCCCTCATCATCCATGTTCTTTAAACCCTCTCCAGTAATTTGATTCAAGAGTGGAAGGAAGTCCTTTGAGAGCACATGAAACAGTATTTCAGTTTAAACACTAATGTAGTATTTCATCAATCAAATATTAAATACTTGAAGAGAAAATAAACTTGAACTATAAGAAATGCTTCTGACGGCAGTTCAAAAGATGTACATCTGTGCAGTTCTGCAAATAGACAGTAGATTCACTTTGGTGTTGCAACACTGAGTGATTATTTTTTGTGCCTCATACATCCATCTTCTGAAGTACAAGAAATGAAAACAACAGTAAACATGGATAAAACAAAAGTAATGTCTTAGTAGGATAGGTGCAGACAGCATTTGTACTGTTTGTTGCAAGGCAAATATCACACATAAAAATAGTAATGGTCAAATTTCAAAGTTTTCAGTGAAACATGACTTTACTAAGTTGTAAGCCTATACAATGCAATGAATTACATATTTGTGAGCTTTGTTTAACAGAAAGAAAAAGAAAGATATTTAAAATAATAAGTTAAAATATCAATGTGCCAAATATTCAGCCGGTGATAATCACTAGAACTGGGGGAGTGAGGAAACAAAACTTGCTAAAAAACCACTAGACCAGCTGATTATAGAATGTTATGTAAATACTCACAAGACATTAACTTTATGAGATGTGCCAAAAATGTGACCTAGATGGTTTTTGTTTTAAGAATAGTATTGTTTCTCTGAGTCGTGGGAGATGCAGTCTGAAGTCCTACTTCTGGGATAAATGCAAAATTATATCCTCATCTGAAAAAATCTGTGATGGAATAAGCAGGGCAAATGAGGCAGGAAAAATAAAGAGGTTACACAATCTCCTAGGTGTCAATTGATTTCCATAAGCAAGTCCTCAAAATTTGATCCTATTTACTGCAAGTTAATTATCCACACCACTTGGAATATGGAGAAACAAGTCATTACCATTGAAAAAGGAGTCAAGAAACTTTGAAAATAATATACTGAATGCACATTCTGCACATATTCTACAAATCATGAGCGAATTTATAAATTTTAAAAATTCGAGAGAAAGAAGCCTGATACTAAACCCCCCAAAATATGAAGGGAAAGTAATGATCTTCTACCTTCTAATTTTATCACCGCCAGAAGAGGCCTTGTGGCAAAAGATGTCAATCCCAAAGCTACAGCTTTGCCACTCTGACACCTCTTATAAAACCTAAAAATTAATTTTGAGGCTACTTAATGCAAGAATCTAGGCACCTCAGTGAAAGACTGAATAAAGAGAAATATTGGTATAATAAGAAATAGTTCTCAAAACTTTTGGACAATTTACAGAGCATAATAACCCACAAATAAAAGTACCTCCTGCCTAAGCAACTCAAAAATCGGAAGATAATTGCTATCCAAATATTATTCACTGGCTTGTTTGGGCTTTTTTCTTCTAACAATGAATACATTAACAAACATGCAGCCTTCCAGGGGAAAGTTAAGGAACTGTCACTGGTGTGGGAGGAAATCAACAAATATAATCCTGTCTCCGAAATAACTCCCATTGCTATCATACTTTTGCCTTCCTTGCAAAGATGGTTTATTCCTGGTATACCTGAGTACTCAAAGGTAGAAACAAACCAGGTTCAGATCTAGGCTGCCTATATGGTTGGAGGGGAATCTATGAGAGTAGCTTGGGAGTAATTGATCCTTCCAGCCTATAATAAGGACAAGAAGAACACTTGGTTCTCTCCTCAAAGTTGTGGGGGTTGTAGTTGGAGACTTCTAAGCAGAGCACTGGATGGTTCTCTGCTGAAGAGCTGGGTCTTGTGCACTGTCATCAACAAAACCGTTCAGAATCAAACCTTTTCTGCACAGCAAAAAAGTGTAGTTCAATCTAAACTTGACCTGTTTTCACTGTGAAACTCAAATATTCATAACAAAAGGGACATTTTTTCTAGACAAGTCTCAACTTTATATCTTAATTGCATTGCAAAGTTTTCTTTTTACTAATAAGAAAAGGTCCCGCTCCATGCTTCGTGACAAAGGTTGAACATTTCTCCCCTACATAAAGACCTGTAAAGTTTCATCCCAGTGCAAACAGGATTAAGGGAGTTATAAGAAGAAATTAAACATCTGCACATAAGCATTACAGTTCATCAGTTGCAGTAACAGACGTAGTTCACTACTGGAATTTGAAAATAGAAAACGTAATGGCAAAGCTTTAGAGTAAAGTGATTATACTGCAATAATTATATAGAATTGAGTTTATTATATTACAAGGTAGTTTTAACATCTGAGCCATTTAAAATATATGTTGGCTAGTAGTGAAGTTGAAGTCTCCCTCAGATGCAATATAAAAAGCAGATTAAACTAGCATTCTGAAAGTATATCGGTGAATACAGTCTGTTTTGCAATCCAGGTAAACGCAAAGTTATTCTACTGCACTCAAATCAAAGAAATTTAAAGTAGATAGTATTAAACAAATTGAAATATATTCAGGAAACTAATTAATCACATTATAGAGTAACAGCAAAATATTACAGAATTATTACTTCAATTAATGAAAAAGGTATCAGTTTTTCTCCTATTAACAAATCTGACAACCTGCAAGTTTAGTAATGATTCTGACAGAAAGATTTAACTTTTATCAACTTTTTTTTTTTTGGAGGAGGATATTGAATTCAAGTGTTATACTCCTGTTAAGAATTCTAATTCTTAGTGTTTCTTTAACTCCATCACCAGGTGTTGGTTTTGAGCACTTTTTTGGTTTGGTTTGGTTTTGGAGGGAAGGTAAATTTTACAATACTATGTCAAGAATGTGTAATCCTCTTCTGGAAAGTGTAAGCTCATCCCAGAAACAGACCCAAATGAATCCTCTCCAGCTTCGGTATTTTGAAGCTGTTCCTCTGCTCTGAGACTTCATGGCAAATACTTCCACACCTTCACTGTTCAGAGGTTATAACATATAATGTAGAAAATAATACATATAATGTAGAAAAAAACTTCAATTCCAAGACTCAGCTAATGCTTAATCCCCACAGATGACAATCTACAAGAACCACTTTTCTAAATGTGACCTGAGGCAAAGTGAAAGGGAGACTGAACATTTTCTTCATGATTCCTCAACATATCTTTAAAAAATGGCCTAATTTGAAAGTGGATTAACTATATATTTGAATGCTTGAGGAACTGCAGTTTTAAGGTGCCTAGAAAACCTGAAAAAATAGAAACCAAGCAGAGGGACATTTTTTGGCTTTGGGTATAATCAGTTCTGAGCACAGAAAATTTCTGAACCATAATTAGCATTCAGTTAACTTTGTGCGAGCTGCCTGATGTTGGCACATAAAAATCTTTCCTTTTAACTAACTGATAAAGGGAGAGAGGTAGGTTTAATGCTGCAGAACATTAGAATACTTATAAAAAGAAGAGATTAAAGTTCAAAGAAAAATCACTTATATAATCTCCAGCAGTGCACATTATTAAAAGCTATTCATATACTGTGCACTGGATGGCTACTGAATTCTCTTGCTTAATTTGCACTCAAATTACCACAGTAGTAAGCCTCAAAATAAGAAGTTAGAAGAAATATAGTAAACGACTGCTTTAAAACAATCCAAGACATTGATACGGCCAGATGGTAACAGGAAATCTAAGAATCAAGCAACAAACGAAGCACAGCAGTCTCTTCATTTGTGATCTGACATGGCTTTTCTGGTTTCTTGGAAACCACCTGTGGCAGTTTTAAGAATTAGGTCTTTGGTTCTAAGGGAGTTCTGGAAACTAAATGTCTTTCGGAGTTTAGAATAATTCTATCTTCTTTTGTTGGCATGGCATAAGACTAGATATGTTTCCCATCTTTTCTAAGAAAATAAGTAGCTTTTGTTCTTCTTCATCTAGACCATATTTTTTCCTTTCTTTTCCCATATTTGCATGTGAAAGAAGAGGGATATTTTATTCTACACACATCACAAAATGAAACAACAGTTTCTGTAGTAAAATCCAGAGAGTTTTCATTTTACTTGCACAGGAAATATCACATTTCTTTATCCTAGGTATTGATTCGAATGTATTCAACAATATTTTTTCAATTATATTGGGTAAAGAAATAAAATGATGCTGAAAAAATATCCAACATTTGCATTTTTTCTATGCCTATTTCTTACTATTTTAACAAACTAGAGAAAACAGGATACAGTTCTGAATACAAGTACTTGCTCCATTACAAATATTACATTTTGGGCTTCAGATCTAATTTACCGCTAATTTTTGATCAATACTTCACAGATTTAAAATATAGCAACATTTGTGCAGTAACTTTGTACCCATTTATTAGCTTGTTAACTACCTGGATTATCAAAAGTCTTTGAAGACTTTAGTATTTTGATAGTAAAATTATGAAAATCTTTGGTTGTTCTAAAAATTCAGTGGAAAAAAAAAAGGCATAAATGCACAAGAATTGCATCTCTTGGTGTCAGCAGTTGTTCCGAATTTAACAGTCACAAAATATGCAACTGCAAATTTTTTTATACATGAAAATTATGTATTACCATTTTTAACCAATCCTGAACTTCTTTCATAAATGCACTTGCTATTTAAAATAATAAGCAGGATAAAAATATGCAAAAGTATTAAATAACTTTCTGAGGCTGCCAAATCCACTAAAATCTCCATTTACAGATTTCCAAGTTGTTTGAGAAGCCATTTTCATCTAATGAAAGGAACGCAAATCAATAACCAATGGTGCTCTTCAAAAGTCAATACTAAAAGACATCGTCAGATTGTCAGACTTTTCTAAACAACAGACATGTCCAGGAAATGCCCTGATTCCCATAAAGTTTTTTGTGCCCAAAGGCACATAATACAAAGAAATTATTTAAAAATCCAACATAGGGGTTATTTCAGTCTTTTTGTAAGACATCCAGTACTCCTCAGTTATCACATGGCTAGAAAATTGTACAAGAAATTGCTTTTGAATTCAGCATTTTTGTTTCTTTCAGGCATCCATCCAATGAAAGCCAGAACAGGTAGGCACTAATGATTACAACGTAACCACTTTTTAGAAAAACTTTGATGCTAGGGTTGATAGCAGTGCTCTCAGTGGTATGAAACTGAGCACTGTAAAATATTTTTGGTCATCTGAGGAGGATCTAAGCTGAGGTACAAATGCTTTGGAACAGTCCCCTCCTCAGCTTGGCAGGAGGTTTGGTAACGGGAGAGGAGAGCAAGAAGCAGCATGAGCAGAGGATGGGTGACTGCTGTCCATGTCACCAGGGCCCTTGTGGGGCTCACAGTCCCTGGAATTCAGTGGCTGCACAACTGCCAAAGCTTTTGGTCCAATGTACTGCAGTTTATAGCTTCCCCCCACAGGCTTTCAACCCTAAATTTTGTATAAATTTTAAACCATCTGCTTGACTGAAAAAAGGCTCTGATGAATTCTGCTGTGAACAGTGATCTTATTAGTATAATTAGCACCACTTCAAAAAAACTTGACAGTGTCAGGGCTCTATTAACACATTTATAGTCCTCCTAAACTGTGGTGTTTGTCAGTGATCTGTGTGAACTGGGCAGAATATTTTTGCTTTGTTGTGTCCAAAAAGCATGCAAGCAAAGGAAAAATATCAGATTATTTTAGTATTCGATCCAAAACAGTGTATTTCAGTTTAATCAGAAAATTATGTCAGTTATGGCCTTCTCTTACTTCTGTGAAATTTCTGAATGGTTCTTCCTTCATGTAATGTACATATTTATTGTTCTTCTGAGCCTTTAAAAGAAGCAGGCCAAGGAATGGCACTAGTGTAGAAATAAGAGGTTGATATAACTGGCAATTTTCTATCTCCAAAAGTTGTTAAAGAAACCCCAATTCGTTTATACAGAAGGCTGAACCTGTCATGACTATAAAAATAATAATGGGCCCAATAAAACAATGTATTGCGAATGGACAGTTTTCAAATTGTCACAGGCATTTCATAAGAAGCAAAATAAGAAAGTAAGTGAAAGGTTTTTCTCATTAAATTAAAAATAACTAGATGAGACTAAAGTTAGGTAAGGCTCGTCATAAAGCTGTGATTTGACTAGAAAAAAATGGTAATTTATTTCTTCCTTCTATTATTATCCAGTCTGCAAACCTTTAATATAGATGGCAAAGAACATCTCACTCTACACCACATTTGCCAAAACCCTATATATATGCATGAAGTGCTGCTGCATGTCTCAGTCATAAAACAAAACAAAAAAATCTCTTTTGTTGTTCTTGTCAGGACAATCTTTATTTTATTTGAAATTCATCTTACAAAACAGCTAATAATCTCAGAATTTAGTCTCAATCTTCTTTTTATAGAGGGAAAACTCACAGGAGAATTCAGGACCCTGTAGTGCACTTTGAACAGTACAATTGTATTTTAGTACAACTGCTATTCTCTGAAGAACCCTTGAAATTTGATGTCAGCAAAAAAGAGCAATTACATTTGAAGATTTCCACAGAGAGAAGCAAAGGATTCAGAATACTACTCTCCCTTCCAATGCCTACAGAATTTTTTTCCTTTTCTTTTTGCTGTTTAAGTAAATTACTGACATTAAGAACAGGAAGAAAAATGTCTCCAAAAATCGAATTAATCATCAAGGGAAGTTAATGCCATTGAACATGAGTCAACCAAACTTACTTCATTAGAGTTTGCTAAATTGCAAACAGCTTTACTAAGTCTATGTTTGCAAGTCCTCAAGGGTGTAGAATTCTTAAAGAATCTGAAAGAACTCTATGAATAGACAATCTGTAAGGGGAGGACCTAACATCAATATTTGATTGGTTTTGCCAAAGGTTGACTAATAATTTTAATAGAACAGCAAAGCACCTACATTATTCCATCAAACATGATGCACTGCAGTCTTTATTACTTATAGAGAATTAAACTTTGCCAGCCTATGGAAAGAAAGATCTTGGGCTGATTGAACAGAAGGAAAAACCAGGCAGCCAGGTGACTGCCAACCTGGTTTTAATACCCCCATTTTGCATGGGCTATGCAGCACCAAACTTATCCTCTTGCTGCATGGTTTCTCCTTCCATGTTAAAGGGTAAAGTGCAGCGTAAATAAACAGCTGCATCATCCATTTTAAAGACTAAGTCATAGAGATATCTAGTCATGATAACTACTTATGATCAAAAAACCAGTGGCAACAATGGGAAGATGGACAGGATCTCTGCCTCTTTTTCTTCTCCCCCATTCATGTTTTATTTCTATTTTGTTTGAATACAGATCTAATACTGCCTGATGCAGTGTATCTTCAGACATATTTAGATGTTCAGAAAGGAAAAGCATGAAAATTATCCATTGTTTCTGAAGTTTAAAGCATCTAATGTGATTTAAGCAAGTGTTTATAGCACTCAAAAGATAGAAGAGTTTTTATAAAATAATCACATAAAACCACAAGAAGTGGCTCTTCAGTAAAAACAATTTAAAATGTAAGTGCTTCCCCTATTACTAGTTATGAGAATCCTTTCCTAGATTAATCACAGGATAGTATCTAAGCCTTCTTTCATCCACATTAAAGTAATTAAGGGCTCATTAACATCAACTTTAATAAACAGGATGCTAAAAAAAAAACCAACTATGCTATCAACTTTCAGTACCATCTATGTCTCAATCTGAAAAGCTAAACTTGGTTGCAAGACAGAAGAAACCATGTAAAAAGAATAAATTGCTTCACTAAATCTTCAGTTAAAATCACTGTCAATTTACTAATTCCAGAGCTTTATAACTGAACCTAAGGGATTTTATTTTCTGAAGGTGATGCCTACAAACAGCACTTAGCACTCACTTTAATTAAGGTTCCATGTATTCCCAGGTTGCCCCAAGCCATTGTTAACAGTCATCTTACTTAGTGAATGCAGAAGCCAAGGTCTTGAAGGGGTTCCACATTAGCTTGTTAAAAGGTAGCAAACTAATATAACCAGGCTCTTCTGAATACCCTTTTTTTGCAAGACCTTTAATATCTTTAATTTTCAAGCCTAAGTTCAGTCAGATTTTATGACATATCTCTCCCATGGATGACTCTACTTCATGAATTACAGGTTTTAATAACAAAGGAGTTCCAAAAGTCCACACGACCACTTTGTGGCAGTCAGTAGAGCTTTCCAGAAACAAATCATTTTACTCTCCTCGGGTCTCTGCAATTCCACCTACACTGTGCTCTGAACTTTGTGAGTTTGAATATGACACCTGTCCCAGGCAATTGCATTACTCCCTGCAAAATACTACACTCTCTCTATCCTTGGCCATCCATTTCTTGAGACTTCACCAAGCAGCACCACAGAGATCTCTGTTGCAAACACAGCACATTCCAAGAACCTGGAGCTTGCCAGCTTGGGGAGAAGCTGTTTTCTGATAATCTGTTACCTGTAGGAGGTTTGGTCAGTAAATGAATGCCAATTGCTTTCCTAGTGTGGAAGGGTATGAACATTCATAATATAGTTATGCAGTTCTTATGTTAAAAAAAAATCAATGAAAAAGTGGAAGCATTTTGAGCTTAATTCATATCTAAAAAAGAAAATCACACCAAAACCAAATGGATACTTACTGTAGTCGATTTAGCCAAAAGGTAGTACCAGTTTAGCACATCAAGTATAGGTAGGTGGCATATGCCAAAGAGCTCAGGTATAGTAGCTGAAGTATTTCCTGAAAGTTCTTCACATGGTTTTCCTTCTTACAGTATTTGGTGGTTTATCTGAGGTACAGCTGTAGCCATGTTTTATTATATGGGAATTCTAGTTTTCCTTTTTGAAAATTAAGGATTTGTTTTTATTTTCACTTCGAAATATTAGGGGGACTTTAATAAGCAAATTGTTGATTGAATTGACTGAATATTTATCTTCTCTCTACTAAACTAACAGGCACAATATTGACAAGGTGTAAGAGATTATATTTTCAGCACAGAAAGTTACTTTGCCCAAATGTCCCACTGCAGTCTTTTGCATAAGACATGCAGAATGTAGACATTCATTAAAGTCTGTCTTGCCTTCAGAACTGTTAGAGAGCTAATGTGCCCATCAGAACTACCTCAGAGTATTAAACTCCTTTTAAATTCCCATGAGTTTGTAAAATCGAATGGGTAATTTTCCTATGTGTGCCTTCAACACAAAATATAATCTGATAATCAAAATTTTAAACTAAAACTCTTGGTAAAGTTTGAAAAGGTTGGGGTTTTGTCAGTCTTTGTTGAGGTTTTTTTTACTTAATTTTAGCCATGTAACAAATGGTAGTAAATCAGGGTGTTGATACTGTGTTTTAAGAATGAACAAGTACTATATAAGACCATTCTTTTTTAACCAAAAGAGTTATGGAAAGCCCAAACATTTCAGCTCATGCTTTTGCCTCAAACATTTTAATGTGCATTTCATTAAGAGCATAGCTTTTAGTAATACAGTTTAAGAACTAAAGGTTCACTTTTCCATCAGCAAAAAACAAAAAAAAAGATAAAACAGAAACAAACCCATAATTGTGTTATCAGTATCCTACCTGGCATTAAGGACAAAACTTCAGGTTAGGTGAAAATGTCCTGCATATTCAAATAAGGATAAAGAGTAAAATAGTCTGGTTTATACTATTATACAATCACCAAACATTTTTCTTTATAAAATAGGCTAATATTGACCTGTGCTCAACTGAGCAATTCCCTGTGTTCAACAAGTAACTGCAAAATTCTTTGACTTGACTGGAGACACCTTCTCTAAGTGAGTTAATGCACAGTCTTACAGCATCTGGTCTGACTGCATTTCTTAAGTGGGTCATTATGTAATTTCTAGATGATGCTGCTGTGGGCTATAACACATAGAAACTTTCAAAATCACTTAAAATGAAAAATATGAAAGAACTACAGAACCCCTAACCTAGTTTACATTTTCCCTGAGAAAAAATGACAGCTTAGTACACATCCCAGACTCAGGTTTGGAAAAATTCTGCAAAACCTGGTATCTTTCTTTTACTCCACACCAGTATTTTTATTTTTCTGCTTAGTTCTTTTACAGATACTACAGATGTAAAACACTATCAAGTACCATACACACCAACACAATGCAACAGAAAATTAAATTATTTTTGATTCCTTTTATGCTCTACATGCATATGTATACACATTCAACATTTTCACACTAATGGCTCAAATTCCCAGCTATTAATGCTCTATGCAGGCTCTTCACAAAAACAGATGACCAAAAAGGTTGAAAAGACAGATCCAGAGCTCTAGTGAAATGGCAAAAAGATCCTACTTTAAAGCATACAAAACTAGCAGGAGTCTTAATAGAAAAGAAAATTATATTGACACAACAGTTCATTCTCAAAAATTAGTTTCAGATAGATCATGGCAATAATATGTCATGCTTGAGTGCTTATATCTTGGAGCATATGTTAAAGAAAACTGGGGAATTTGGTGTCTCTGTGCAGTGCTCTAAGAACTGAATTACTTAACTCTGAACATCTGAACTCTGAACATCATTTCCAACCCATGAACCACTGGTTAAGTGCATCTTACACTGCAGAACCACTCTTTCAATTTCATATGCAACTACAGTCTTCTCTGCCATTTGCTTAAAAATATTCAACAACTTTTCTCTTCAGTGAGAACCAACCCTGAAATAACTTTTATATATAAAACTGTGGATAGAAATCTAAGCAAAGATGAAAAATATAAAGAAAATCCCACAAGCATCCCAATAAATTTATTTACAATTAATGTACTCTTAAAAAAAAGTGTTCATTTCAGTCCCAGCATCATATAAATAGTTGAGGTGGGAGGTACCTTCAGAGGTCATCTGGTTTCACCTTCCCTATTCAACAGGGCCACCTAAAGCAGGTTTGCCCAGGACCATTGGAAGATGGCTTTGGAATATCTCCAAGGAGGGAGACTGCACAACCTCCATGGGTAACTTGTGCCCACTGCTTGGTCACTCCCCCATTCCTCATGTTCAGAACAAAGCCCCTGTGTTTCAGTTTGTGCCCATTGCCTCTGCTCTTGTCACTGGGCACTGCTGTAAAGACCTTCACCCTCTTTGTCCCTCCCTTCAGGTATTGATCTACATTGATGACATTTTCCCTGAGCCTTCTTTTCTCCACACCAAACAGTCCCAGTCCTTTCCTCATGGGACAGATTCTCCAGTCCACTCATCACCTTTGTGGATCTTTGGGGGGATTCTCTCCACTATGCCCATGTGTCCTTTGTACTGATGAGCCCAGATCTGGACACAGGACTCCCTCCTGGTCCCTCCTCACCAGTGCTGAATAGAAACTTTCAGTCACTTCCAAACTGCAAGAAATTATCATTAATAATTGCTATTTTTAGCTTCCATTATGGAAAGCCTTTCCATTATACAATTCTGGGAAAAATAAATATGGGAGATGTCTGAATGTATTTGAGGTTTCAAAACACTTTTTTGCAGTAGGCTGAGAAGGTACCCATATGAGCTAAGAATAAATCTGATAGTTGCATCATCTTTGAAATAATTTTATTTAGAAGCAATTTAGTAATGCTTAAAAAAGTAAAATCACTCTGAATATAAATTTGATTCCTTAACATAGAAAGAAATTCTGAGGTGTAGTTATTCAACATGAAAATTTAACAAATAATTAAGTTAATTTGGCTTTGTGGCTATTTCTATAGCAAACAGTGCTAATATTAGACTTCAAAGCCAGGGTGTGCAAGGAAAACCCTACCCAATGCATATGTTCAAACTCTAAAAATACTTGAAAACAGTCTTGAAGCATTCAAAAAGCTGTACTTGGCCCAGTATTTTAAAAGTTCCAACCCTAGTGCCATAACAAACCATAAATTATAAAAACAGCCAACCTTCATGCAGGGTTATACTCTTTGCAGTCCTATTGACTTAATTTTCTTCCTCAATTTTTACTGATCTTTTATATTCTCTCTGGACAAGCAACTGCATCCTGAAACACAGAAATTACAAGAAGTTACCAGGGTGTGTTGCATCATGTTGCAGAACAGTCTGCAAACAGCCAATTTAAGACAGTGCATTTACCAAGTCCAGCAGTGAAACTCTAGCACACATGTATTCTGCTTTTAAAACCTTTGATTTTATTTTTGACACAATTTTACATTTTCCTTTTGAAGAAGGCATCTCGCTGATGGCAGTTCTGTAATATGTTCTGCACATGTGCAGTTCCAGTCACAACTAAACAAGCAGCCTGAATACACACAATAAGAATTAATTGCAAAATGTCAATCAAGCGATAGCAGAAATTCTATCAAAAATCATTCACTATCAGAAAATGAGAAGCAGCTTCTGCATAATGATGCTGATGCTTGATGATGGTGATTACATGTTAAGAAAATCTCTCCCAGAAAATTTGGTCCTAAAAAGAAACAATTTGGAGGGTATTAATATAGTAAATTCTAAAATAAGTAAGTCTAATCTTGAAAAAAAGTCCCTAAAATATTAGCATGATCCCTAAGTATGTCTCCATTAATTCCCTGAGATAGAAAGGATCTCTGCCAAAGAGATGAAAATGTTCAAACAAGCTCACACAACTTCTGGGCCCCAGAGAATGGCAAAGCTCCCAGAGTGCTGTCTGACATGTTGAACTATTAGCTTTTCCATTCAGAACAGGAACGTGCTTTCAGAAGTCACCTAATGGTTCACATCATGGAATGCACTTGGAATACACAGATTATTTCAGGTGAAACTAAGTGGGAAGATGTGTTCTAGAAGCTCACTTAATACAAATATTAGCAAGCATTTAGTCAATTGAACTAGACAAGAATTAGTCTAAAGTGGAACTCTGTAAAAATTCTGTAAAAAAGCACTGTGATCCAAGAATAATTTAGTTCTCTCAATCACAGTACTATCAGAGGTATGTTATTACTGGCTCAACAGTTTCATGAAAGACTAATGAGTAGACTGATAAAAAGTTATACAGAAACAGACACAACAAATAGAACTCACTGCACACTTTATTTCCAGGTAAGGTCAACTGTCAACTGTTCTGAAGGAAAAGGGCAGTGCTAGAATGATATACTTGTAGAACATTTAACATAAAATTTGGAGGGAGAATAAATGATGTGAAGACAGAGACACACAATGTATAAAATAGATTAGTTGTGATAGATACTAACAAAACAACTGTCAATCAACACTTAATGAAGCTGCCAAAGTACACAGAAAAGAAGATGATGTTATATATTCATATAAAAATCAAGTGTAACATTTTCCCAGCAAAACCAAAGCAAGGAATGCTGACTGTTATAAAGCCAGAGCACCAGCTCCCTGCCTTCAGAGGACTGCCTGATAAAAGCCTCTGCCTGGGCTCGTTAAAACAGCTTTATCACATCTCACAACTGAAGTCAAATACACAGTTTAATTTATTAACATCCACAGACCAGCTATCACAGAACTCTCCTGGAGCTACAAGCTTAAAGAACCATATCCCTAAACTATCAGACTATAAAAATGAATTTGGGAAAGACAGATAATAAATCCTCTACGGTCATTTATATGCCAGTGCCATTCTAATGGTGGTTTTAATCAGGCAGTGGACAAAAGTTAAATACTTCTGGAGTATGCACACAAAAAATTATATCTAGAAAAGCTTAAGCTGGTATAAAAGTTAACATATATTACATCTTCTTGATTAAAGCCTCCTAGATACATCAGCCTTGAAAAATGAGAGAGGAATGAGCACACCCTATTTTATCATTATAATAGCATTTAGTAAAGACACTCATAAAAGCGGAGGCACATCTTATCAAGTGTGAGATGGTACAGCACTGATAAAAATAATCTGAATAAGAAGTGCTTCAAACTTCAAAAGCTTCGCTATTGCCTGTGACATTGACTTTTCATGTTAAAAAATTGTTTAAAGTAACTGTCTTCAGTTTTTATTTATGGAAGAGAGAACTAAGAAGTTCATGCTACATATCAAATGTTCAAGACATAAAATATTCTTAGAAAAGATAGAGTTCATTAAAGGGTCACTGACAAAGTTTTCTTTCTGAAGATCCAAATGCAATAAATAGCTGGAAAGCAGTGCAAGTTAAAGCTGTGCTTCTTTATTTATTTGGAATATCTGTTCAGATCATAAAAGAGACAGATCCTGGAGGCCCTTGAGAATCCACGCAGTCTTCCATCAGGCTTTCCCATAGAGACGAAGGGAAGTTTGATGGTTGTTATTTCTTGCAAGACAATGATTTCTGCCTCATCCCAAATTTTTGAGAGCTGATTCATACAAAGAGTTGTGCACTGCAAGGGCATAACTTACTCTCAGCACAAACTGGGAGCAGCTGATCTCATCTCCATGGAAGCAGTAACTTCTGCAGAGCTCTTGTAGGATGGGAAGAATAACCATCAGCGGGGGCAAGCTGGAATCTCTCCTTTGTGATAGGCAGATAAGTTTAAATCTTTACCCTACTTTTAATTTTCCAATTTCAAGCACTGTAGTCAGGAAGCTTCCAACAAGTTTGAAAGTTAGAAGATAAAAAGCTACATTCAAAAACTAGCTATCGTTTGTAAGGGACAATTTAGAAAACATCAAGTAAATGTCCAGGGAAATTGTCCATCTTGTTAAAACAGAATGGAGAAAAACTATTTAGGTGACAACTCTGTATCTGGGAAGTCTGCCACTGCTGAACATGTTAAATCATGGGCTGGGGACAGGTGGTGGAAGGGACAGCAGTTCAGACTTAAAACTATAAACAAGACAAAAATCGAAGCCATACCAAAGAAAGTTTTTGTCTTATTCAGTACTATAAAATCTTGGCTATGTATTTCATTCATTTTGGGCACCAGGCTTTAAATTTAAGAAGATTTACTTTAGGACTAGGAAACAGTTTGTAACAGGAAAGATAAATTCTGGAATAGATTAACCAGCAATGTCATAAAGCACCCAGTAGTCGTGAATTTTAAGTACATTAAGCAAAAAGCTATCTGAACCAGAATATGAATATTTGATCCTGCCTTGGGGAATTAGGAGAAATAGGAAGACTTCTCAACTTCTCTTCCAAAATATTTTTCTGTGATTCCAAGGGATTTTATTGCTTTTATCTCAGAAGTACAAATGAAATCCAATGTAATAGAATTTTTGAGCTGGATTTTTTTATCAGGCTTTTGCCCTGAGCAGGCTGCATGGATTACACACAGTTGCATGCAATCAGCCTCGTTAGTCACTGTCTGCCTAGCATTCAGAGACAAATATAAACATGTAAACTGGACTGAGTATATGTCTATTTATTTTGTCCTCAGACAGAAAAGTCACAACTTTTGTGACTGTGGTGGG
Organism: Drymodes brunneopygia; assembly: GCA_013400955.1. Classification (NCBI taxonomy): domain Eukaryota; kingdom Metazoa; phylum Chordata; class Aves; order Passeriformes; family Petroicidae; genus Drymodes; species Drymodes brunneopygia. The sequence continues at coordinate 257,892 of VZTZ01030498.1, read as the reverse complement.
ATTTTTTTTCTTGTAATACAAGTTTCTCAAATGAAGATATTACAAAAAAATCTCAGCATTCCTTGAGAAAGTTTTGTTTCCCAGAAAACAAATCATTAACTGACTCTTAAAAGTTGCAGTGTTGGTGATTTGGATTAGAAATACTCTCCATTATTTTGAGAGTAAACAGGGTCTCTTGATATTTCTATTAGCTTCTCATATTCTTGTATTCTTTCACATTATATTAGCATGATAAGATTGTATTGGCATTACAAGGTGTACTGTCAATACAGATGGGCATCCTCTACAGCCCCAGTTTTGGCTTATGAAATCATGGACTATGCAGGAAGAGACAAAACCTTTGTTCCTTCCCTTCTCTGTACGAGGTTTTAGAATTTGAATCCTTTCTTAAGTATAACAGGATGATCCTCAGTTACAAACACTGCATTGAACTGCACCTGCTGCAAGATCCAGCTTTCTGTCATAATTAAACAGGCACTGATGGACCCAGAAGATCTGTATTAATTGCTTAAGTGCAAGCTGCATTTAATCAATACACACCCTTCTTGGAACACAAAACACTGTGTGTTATTGCAACAAGAAACTACCTAATGAACTGCGTGTTCACAATTGCAAACTCATTTATTCCAACACCACACCTGCAGAATAGAAAGTATATCATCTCCACAGTCAGCATTGTGAGTTGCCACCTATCAAACAGTGGTTTGATAATGCCATCAACTTTTTCTTGTTCATTTCCATGGAGGAATTAGTCACCCAACTGACAGCATTTCTGTACGTATTCTTTGTGAACAGGCTTACATGAAAACACACTATTAGTGCTTTGGATTCTTGAAAGGAAAAGAAAAATACACCAAAAAAAGTGCCTACTTCCTTCTGAGTTCTTTAATTGAAAAAGTCGTAACAAACTGTCAGCCTAGCAGTAATTTAAGTGCTGTAGATTAAAGGAACTGCTGATAAAACACAGCTTAATAAGACATTAGAAATTTACTGACCTCTTATAGATAGTTTTACTATCCAAACAGGCCAAAATATTCTTAATTTTGCATTTCCAAGTATAAGCAGTTGGTTTTGAACTCTGGCAAAGTAAAACATACACCTAAATTATGAAAAGGTTTTGTGGTTTTTTTTAGTACAACATGGGATTTTAGCTGAACACCTCCCATCTCTTCAGGAACAAAAAACATTACTGATTCTCAAGAAGTCTGGGGTGGCTCAAAGACTTTAGATACAGGAAGAGATCTTTATAAGTCTGTATTGAAACACAGAATTGGTTTATTCTATTTTAGTAACAGAAAATTAGCTGAATGCAAACAAAAGGTGTAGCTGACACAAATATTTTCATGAGTCAAAATAATGTCTAAATATTGTTCAACCCTGCAATATAAGCAATTAAACAAGGTATATAAGTCAGTCAAATTTTAAGTCCTGCCAGTACATATTTTTAGTAAAGATTTAGTGTACTGGGAGAAACTTGACAGCAGGTGTGTCATGTAAAGACCTGTGTCAGTACACCCTCAGTCATGTCTGTTTCCTCCTCACTTTAAGCTCCTTAAAGTGCTACTTTTCCTCCGGTCTATCAGAATTCTGTTTTGTAAAACATGCATTAGAGACCACCAGTTCCACTGGATGCATCACCTACTCTCCTCTCCTTTGACTGACAATCAACCAACCAAGAAAGAAGCATGTAACCTAAAAATAACATCCCTCTGAGGAAAAAGATTATGCAAAAAAGGTCAGAAAGTGCTCGTTTAGCTGAGGGGTTCACATGTGCTTCCAAGTGACAAATAGGCAGAAGCAGGAACCATTGCTTGAGAGTTGGAGGTGTCAATCTCCTGCAAAGAGCTTTGTCATCATCATCATCATCACCATCGTGTAAAAGAAGGCAGAAAGGGCAACACCTATCACCTGCCTACCAAACCCATCCTGCTCTTTGACCTCCTGTATCGCAGGCAGAGAAGGCTGGAAGTGACAGCTTTGAAGCAAACAATGTAGTGAGCAGATAGAAGATCCTAGACACAGAGGTACTTCTCTCATTTACCCAGTTCTGGAAGGTAGGCTGGGAAGATAATGCACACTGTGGCGTATGCCAAAAAAAAAACCCAAAACTGGGAAACCCCACTTCATCACCACGACAAAGATCAAAGAATGATGCAGTATATAAAGTAGACCTAGTTACTGAAACAATCGTATTAAATTCTCTGTATTTTAATCATACTGCACATCCTCACAACTTGCATATCTACTTTGTTTATTTGTTTTTTTTTTTTCTTAGACATCTTGGATTTGGTAGACTGGCTGTGCAGAAATCAGGACAGCACCTAAGAGTGTGTGTATGTCAACTACAGCACCTTTTTAAAAATAACAATGAATTTTAATGTATACTTCTTTCAGTTACCAGCAGGTGGATGCTGCCAGCACACAATACCCCAAACAGTCTAGATTTATCTTTCTTTACAGAGAGCATTACAACAGGTGATACTTTTTATAATGTCACATCAGAAAACACAACATCAAATGTCCATAAATCAACATGGAAAATAATACACAGAATAGAAAGAGTGAATCATAGGAAATGCAGTGTACAATTCACGTACTGAGCATTGGAATATAAATCAACAGTCAGAATGATTAAGGACATCTGGGTATCCCCCGGTTAAAACCAGCTACACTATCAAAACTCAAGACCTATGGTGGTCTGAGGAAACACCTGTCATACTGCTGCCAGCACACAATGAAGCAAAACACGGATCTCTGGCTGCATATCCTTGATATATATCTGTTACATTGCTACAATGGACTATTCTTTAGAATTTTTCCCCCACTTATTTTGAGATAAACAGGATTTAGTTATCTTTGTCTGAAGGTAACAGAACAGCAGATCCCAGAGTCCACTTGCTCAGACACCACTAAAGCCACAAACATAAAAGGCATTTCTTGGTCTTTGTCCTCTCCTTTCTTTTACCTGCTCAGGTAGGGACTGTAATCCTACAGAGTACTTTTCATTCTCCCACAACCCTCTGCCCTGGGAAGCCACGTGCACACAGACAGGGATGCTCCTGCCAGCAGTGGTGCTAACTCTGTGTGTATGTGTGCAGGGGCTTTCCCTGATCCACCTCTGTGCCTGGACAGGGAGGGAGCACCTGCTGCTGCAAAATGCCATGGAGTGGTTGGTGCAACATGCTTTGGCACACTCGAAAACAAACAGTTTCTAAAAGGGTCAATCTTTCTCGTGTGTTCTTTGAAACTGTGAGCTGCAACATTCATGCCAAAAAGAGAGAAAAAAGAGCATTATAGTATTTCTGGTCCAGGTATTTTGAAAATGTGATTATAGATTGTTAATTTATGGTACTAAGCATACACATAGACATCACTATATATTACAAAATTCCAAACCTCAATGTTCAGTTGCAATAGTGCTTGTATCTGACAGATGTTATATATCAAAAGATTATCCTTTCAATTTACCTTATATACACATTTTAATTTTTTTTTTTAAATTCAAACTTTTCTTCTCTTTTTCAACTTTCTGCAAGTATTTTGGATAGATTTTTTCTTCATATAATGTTTATCTTTTGGCACAAAGTTCTTTTTCAATATGTTTTTATTATAACATGCACTGTAATATCACTGAAATTTAAAGTCAAATAACTACATTTAATTTCAAAAATCCTTATTCATTGCAATTATTCCCACTGGTATCAAAGGGTTTAGGAATAGCCACAATAATCAAATGACTTACTGTGATGATATGCTGTTCTGGTTGCTGCCACTGTGAAGAACCAGATCCATCATCACACTTTAGTTCATTTCTCCAGTGGACACATAAGCATCTGTGACTTTCATACCACTGTTTGTGTTACTGCAGTAAAAATTATAAACATACAACAGGGGATCGCAGCTATAAAGTGTATCTCTGAAGAAATTTCTTTTATAGGTGAAAAAGAATATAAAAGAGAAACACTATATTTATTTTCAGACCTCTGACAGAGAGCTCCTTTTAATACCATATTAAGTCTCTGCTGGGCTGCCAGAAATAAAACACAGTATGAGCTCAGATCAACAGCTTTTATTCTGTCCTTGGGTTTATTCTTAGAGGCGCATGGATTCAATATATTTTCAACCCAACCACATATTTTAAACTGCTGCCAGTTTATAGCTGTCTACAGATCTCCCAAATTCATAGAAGTAAATCTAGGGCCCAACCTCCTCTGTTGTATGCATGAAGGTGATAACACAGAAATTATCTCTCCTGTAGAGTGTGAAAACAGAAAACTATGAGGAAAAAAAACCCATGATCTTTATGATCCTGAGACTGCTGTAATACAATTATGAACTAAGAACATACAAAATAATTGGATTCCATGCTTTCCATAGTTCCATAGGCTCCAAAACACATACATTCCACACACTTTGGGTTCTCTTTCACGTTCTACCTGGTGTACTCAGTGGGAAATCCGGGCCAAGCACTACTTAGCCATAAAAGCAATAAAAAGCAAAGCCCTTGCCAGAAAAAAATGAGATTCTGAAAGGACAAGTATTATCAAAAAAAACCTAATGCCTGTGACAAACTTTTGTCCATTTACTTTTGATGCAGCCACACCTTATAGTTCAGGCCAAACATTATAGAGACAAACCAACCCATTAACCACCTCCACCTGCACTGCCCCACTGTGCTCCAAAAAATGAAGGGCTTGCACTCCTTATGTCCCAGAATAGGCCCAAGCCTATTATTTGAAGTGTGTGCTAACAAAGAAGGGACTTCTATTTGGTTCAGACTGTATCAACTACAACTACTGAAATATGGATTTGGCTTCTTGACTTCCAAGACCACAAATGCTTGCTAATGTTTTCTCTCTCATCTCAAACAGCAGTAATGGCCTCTGCTCATAGGAGACAATAAATGGCCAGCATTTGTTTGGCAAGGAAGAGTTCAAATACAGTCTATTTTGAAACCTGAAAGAAAGAGAGGACAAGCAGAATTGGGGAGGAGGATGGGGAGAAGATAGTGGGACAGCCTGGCAGGAATGCACATATCTATGAAACAGTGAAGCAATCAGGAGTTGTATTTTTAGATACTTTCTTTTTCAAGTGCCAAAGATTCCGAATAAATCACAATGGAAAACCAAGAGGCTGAGATGGGATAGATTACAGCTGAATGCTGCACAGATCAAATATTCAGCTCCAACCCAAAGCAGAAGTCCTAAGTGCTTATCTGATACACTGTAAAAGCTTTCCATGACACACACCAGATACTTCTTTGATGGCTACACTTACTGCTAGATACCGTATCTGCTTCTATACATTTTAAAATGTCTAAAAACACCTGGAAAGCCTAAATTCTCTAAGCCAAGTATATCTGAAACTTGTCCAGATTTTCAGTTTTTTATATATCAACTCTCCAATCATAGGTAGTAACCTTGAAAGACAGAATAATGAATAAGAAAGCTGTATTTTGTGAAAATTTGTATTTACATGATGTGAAATTTATATTGATGGAAAGCCAAGGTATTTTCAGCATTCATGTCAAATATGACAGTCTGTAACAGAATTTTGCATAGAATTACTTCTTTACACTCATTGAACAGACAAACCAGAGATGAAGGCAGAACTCAAATTTTATACAGAGGCTTATGCCACAGTCAGTTCTCTCAAGCATCAATTATTTCCCCCACCCTGCAGGAGTAGAATGTATATTTTACACTGAAAATATTTGTATCTCCTTGCATGTCCATTATACATATACATCCTTTATTAGATCATGAGTCCGTTTAATTTATTCCTTCCCTTGTGTATTTGCAGATTTCACAGAAAATACGCTACATTTGGAAGCAGCACTTCTAGCACAATCTAGACAAGATGGTCCAGCACCCTGTCCATCTGAATCTTAAAAGTGTCCAATGGTGGTTTGGAGACAACAGACCAATAGTAAAAATAGTGACACTGGCTCTTGACTGACAGCACTTTTTTAGATGGAGCTCACAGACAAACCAAAGCTTTCATGATGATATGAATATCGGTGCAAATCACTTGCAAAGTCACTGCCTGCTTTTCCCAACTGGGATATAAAGAAATTGGTCCAATACATAGCACTAACACATAATAAATTTCGTATCTCAACATGTGAGATACAAAATCTGTTTCCTCCTTTCCCTCCTCCCACATCTTTTTTTTCCTGTAACTTTCCCAGTATATTTTTATCACTTTCTTACTTTTTCTTAGCATCCATTTTCCTAAATTCCTATTTTCAGCTTATTCAATATGTAATTTTTGTCCTTTTAGCACTATTTCCTTTGTCTTCTAAGAATGCCCCAAGCAACAAGAGCAAGTCATTCATTAAAAGCAAAAGTGAGCAGTAGTGCACAAAGATATCTCAGAGGTATGGCAGAGAATATTTAACTCTAAGTAAACTTAAAGTTGGATAAACACTGCTTAATAATACTATTTGGCCCATTGTGGTCCTTCTGCCCACAATGTAGAAATTACAGCTTATTTCCTAACGAGTAATTTGCAACTGCCTTGCCTAATAAGAGGAAATCTTCAAAACTTTTCACGAATGACATTATGGCTTTTGTAAATATTTCTGGTTTTTGAATAAGCATGGTCATACTGGTCAGCACAATGCCCATTCTGAATTCATCACACCCTAAAGCAAAGCAACCAATTGCTGTGATAATGTCTTGTTCATATTAGTATTCCCAACAGCTTAAGTTTGTCCTAGATATTGAACCCACAGGACATTTTGTGGTTAAACTTGTTCTTGCCCACACAAACTTTTACTGATAATCTCCCTCTTCTCATTTTGCCAAGATGCTGCATGTCTTTACCCGGCAGCAGATGAGTTTTGGCTCTCACTAGCACAAATACAGCTTTCTGATAGATAAGACATTGATAAAGACAATTTCATGAGGCAGAGGTATGAAACAGTTCATCTTAACAATGGCTTAGTATACCACAGAGGACACATTCTGTTACTTCAACAACTCTCAGTGGTGCTTCAATTGACATTAATTTGAATGCCCTTGAATCAGAAGGTGCCCTGCAAGGTGTAAGATTGAATGTAAGGAGAAGATCAGCTTAAGGCTGTCACTACCTGTTAAAAGGCAAAAAACTTTGCCTTTTTCATTAATAATTTTCACTATTCAAGCTGCCTGTGCATTATTTGGGCTTTATTTCACTTGGAAAAATAAAACTGAGGAATAGTCGCACCTTCGTTGGTTTCATTTTCTGACTCTCGTGCACTAACATTAAATCTCGGTAACAACTCTACTGCAGGCATTACCATTTAAAAATTACTAACATTTGAAGCTATGATTCTATTTGAAGAGAATTAATGAGAAAAAATCCACCTTCCTTGTTTCCATTGCAACAGACAGGTACATTCAGAAATGCTGATGGCACTGAAAATTAGTTGAACATTTAAGAGCCTGAAGGGAGACAACTAGAGAGGAGAGAAGTGTAAAGGAAAGTTTAGATGAAAAAGGGCCAAAACTGTGGGAAGATGAAAATAAATGGCATCTCTCACATAAGAAGAAAGCCCAGAGGAGTGAAGCTAGACACTTATTAGCTTCACATCATATCACATCACATCACACTGGTGATGAGATATAAGTTGGGTAATGTGTGTCATTCTCCAAAAGAAAGGAAGTATTTCCTTTTAACTCTGTCATTTTTATCTTTCTGTATTCTTTCTCTGGCATAAAAACTTATTTGTGAGAAATGTTTTTCCTACAGTAAGGCATGTTTCAGTCAGATTTTGCTTTGTGTTCTAAAAGAGTGTAAAAGTGTATCCTACTTCCTCTCACCATTACAAGCGTAAAGTGAATTAAAGCTGTCATTAATTTTTAAAAGCTACTAGGCATGCTTATCAAGAGAACGAAAACAGAAAATACATCTAATATACGGCTCAAATGAAGACAATTTCCATAAAAATAGCATCTGGGTATTTCGTATTACTTGCATGACATGGATTCAGATCATATTTCCCCAGTTTTTGTATAAACACTTCCCTGTTAACTGCAAACTATACCTGTAAGGAAAAATACTAAGATTTAAACTCTCTTTATGCTTCAATACCTACATAAATGATCCATAAACCAAATAATTCCTCAACAGCAGCCGTGCAAATCCACTATGTCTAAATCATGACCTCAGTTTTGTTTAGCTTGAACAGTCCTGCATGGTGGTTGCACAGGTAGCCAAGAGCCTGCTCAGTGTTTGTCACTGATGATGTATGTGTCATGGAAAAACAGTTTGACTCCCAGACCTCTAAAAGGCTAGGGCTGGAAGGCTGACAATGGTATGTGGAGGGAAAAGCCTAAAATACAACTTGGGGGGTTTGGATCTGAAAAGTAGCGAGAAGTATCACACCACCACTTTAGTGGCCATGTCCCTTGTTGGATAATCATAATGACTACATATTTTTTCCTAGAACTTTAGTGAACTGAAAGATGGACTTACACTTGAGCTGATAGAACAGTCAAATACAAAAGTTCCCTATCCCCAACACAAACGATCTGGTATCCCACATCAAAGGCTTCACACCCTAAAACATTAAAAAGCTGGGACATTAAGAAAAGAGAAAAACCAGGTACAATCCAGCAGGCTGTGATCCTCTTCTAGCAAGCAAAAGATGCATTCTGAAGCACTGGAAATCAAGCAAATGGTGGATTTGCACTGTGTCTTTCAAACAACTTGTTGGTAGGGCTACTATTCTACACTGGTATCACAGTCGATGAGGAATCTAGCTGCTCAGCAAGAAACATCCTTTCTAAGAAAAGGAAGTTTCCTCTGGTTTTGACTGCCTGTTTTGCAAAGTTTTTCATTAACTGTCCAACCACCCTCTGCTTATCCAGCTGGCTTGAGCTGAACACCTTTCTCAGCAACATCCTCTTACACACACTGCACCCAAGAAGCTTCATTTGTAAATAACAGGGAAAAAACTCTAAACACTCCAGGAGTCACAATCACTGTGGAGGATTGTGCTTTTCTCCTCCCTAAAATGCAAGTTATCCTGTAGCCTTTGTCAGGTGAATGTACAACTGCAATCTGAGATACAGAGAAAAGAAACGCACCAAACAGCCTTTGGCGTACCAGAAGAAGCTGTTCTCCATCAAAGAGTTGCCACTTAGGCATCAGAGAAGTACAATGGAGACCAAAGCAGGAAGGTGTAAAGGGGGGTGACCAAAATTACCTCCTGGGAGTTGGTAACTAGTGAGGATGTGCCCTGGAGGCTCATTCCCAGCCCCAAGTCATTTCAGCAAAGGCAAAAGTACCAGTTAGGTCAGACCAGGCATCTTAGGGCGGGATTCGCGAAGCCCTGAACGCATCTTATCCCGAGATCCGAGGCTTTAAGCGTTTGCATACTGTCCCCACAGACACACGCACATTTGCCCACGACTGCACAGATGCGTTCGCCCCTCGCAAGCGGGCAGGCAGCTCCCCCCTCCGCGCCCCACACCAGGTTGCCAGGCTTGCTGCCCAAAGGAGAGGGGACGAGACCCCCAAATAAACTCAGAGAAGCAGCCTCGCGTGCCCGCGCTGCCCGCGTCCTACCGCCTGTGGAGCTGGCCTCCTCCAGCTGCGCCGAGATGCTCTCCACTCTCCTCACGTCCATGCTGGGAGGCGGGAGGCGCCCGGAGCCGCGGCGGGAAAGCGCGGCAGCACCGCCGCGCCGGGGCCGCGGCAGCCGGAGAGGAGCGGGANCCGCCCGCCCCGCTCCGCTCCACTGTGCGGCCTCACACAGGTGGTTCCCGCATCACCTGTTAGCCGCAGGCTGCCCGGGACACGGACCGTCACTGAACACGGGGGAGCTCCCATCGCAGCTGCGCCCCTCGAACACCTCTGTCAGGCTTGCACAGGCTGGGAGCACTCCCTAAGCCCCAGGGTACATTTTGGAAGGGATTGGAAAGGGCGTTTTAAGACACCTTCGTAACACCTCTAATTTATCAAAGCCTACTATGACACATGACATACCGTTAGAAAATGCTTCAAAAATGATAGTTCTGCCAGTTCAATCTTACACAGTTAATTTTTCAGTCTTTACAATTTCGTCTATCCCTGCATGAATAATGATGTGTTTCAGAAATCCCAGCTCTTTTTCTCATTGTGTTCATCCCCGAAAAATTATAGTGATTTTTTTCAAGGCACAGAAGGGTTATAGGCTTAGCTACCTAATACCTTATTTTTGACATCCTATTTCATATTATTCCTTGAACCTTGTATTGTTAAATTTTATGACCTGAAAGATAAAGGAATAATTCCTATGCCGCATTGCCAACTAATGCTTTAGGAAAGGACTTGTATCTCCTTATGTGGAGTGGGGCAAACTTATGTCAGCTTCAACCCCAAAATGATGGAATGGCTGAAGTCTCAAATGGACAGAGATACCACAGTGTAGTATAATGCTTGCCAAGAACAACACAATGTCAAGTAGCTTTTGCCAAGTGTTATTTTTTTTAAAAAAATACATTCACTGATGGAGGTTTAGGTAACACTGTGGAGAAACAGGATTCACAGTACTGTATTTGTCATATACCCTCAAAGTGTTTCCCTTCTGTAAGGTGAATCCTCAAGTACTCAGGATATGGCTCTTTTTATCAAAGAAATTCAAAGTAGTAAGAACAGAGATCAGGATTTTATCTCATTATCAGGATTTGAGCTTACTTTGAAGTTATCCTTACAGAAAACTCTAATTTTTCACAATTCAGAGTGAGCTCTTGTCATTACATATATACAGTTTTCAGAGTGAGGCAATTCAGATTTACAATTGTCACTTCCCTTTGCTCTACACCAACATTGTACCAGAACTCTGTGAGTTACAAAAACACCCTAAATATATGGGCGCAGCTGGTCATAACAGTGAACTAAGGCAGGAATGGCAGTAACACATCAAGAATACCTACGCATTCTTGTGTCTTAGAATGAATTGCAGGTATACAGCACAACATGGAACAGAAGTGCCTACCAGGTTTTCATAGATAGGGCAGTGTGTGTCAACTCAAAGATGAATTGTGTCTGTGGCAAAGAAAAAAGAAAGTGACCCAAATAAACAAAACTGTCTCCATAAATCTGCATGTTTCTCTCATTCTCATCTGCTTTATTTTTATGCTTGGTCTCCTTGTTTCCATCGACTTGCTCTTTGTCTCCTGTTCTTCTTGATGGGCCTTGATCCAAGTAATTTCTTCTGCATACTCTTTCCTTTTTGTTCTCTTGAGTTTTAAATACTTCTCTTAGAAAAACTTGTGTCATTTTGATGTTCTATGCAAAACAAAATGTGCATGTCAGAATGTGGCATTTTTCCAAATTTGCTTTAAAGGGCAAATTCTTTATTGTTTACTAAACCTGATTAAGTTTCCTCCAATTAGCATGTCAAGCCCATGTATCTGCTCTATATAACATCCAGTAAAAATTGACATCAACTGTGATTTCATCCCTTCTATATAATTACATTTCAACATATAATTGTATTTCTACAAATATAGAGTCTCATTGTAGTTTCTACTTTTCAAAATATATAACCACTTCCTTTCTTCCTCATTTATTTCAAGTATTTCTTTTGGAGCTAAATACTAATAATACCTTTAGCATGTATTTAGTGCTACATGTATATCTGAAGATTTCTTCCAGACCCTTGTGATAAAATGTTAATTTCTTCTTCTTGAAATAGTTGATGTAGTTTCCATCTAATTTTTAAATTAGAATCTGATCAGCATATTGCTGTTTGCCTCAAATGTAAACTAATTGCAAAGACTTAATTATGATTTAGTGTGTCCAAATTAAGTTCAGATTTCCACATCTGTTTAAAATATGTAAAATTAAGTGTTAAATCATGAAGGTAAAATAAGGATCAAGGAGGCATTTTCTTCCAAAAGAGAAAAGCAAATCATTGGCCAGTAAAAAATAACCAGCAGGATTTCTAGTGGTAGCATGATCCTAACAGGGAGGACTTGGATTTTTTCTACCTGTTTGTGTGGATGAGAAAAGGCTCAGATACAGAAAATGTACAGCAATACCCAAATATTCAGTCCTTTCAGTCTCCTCTGCTCCCCCACTGGTCTTGGGACACCTGCAAAGGGTAACTCAGTAGTTCAGCTACCCAAATTGTATTAGCACTAAGGAAAAGAAAAATGTATAATTTAAAATTTGAATAGAACAAATATAAGCCACCAAATATCCAACACATACATGTAACTTTCTAGACCTCGAGAGAAGGCATTTATTTTGGCAGTGCTTCCTCTGCTAGAAAATGGCTCTCCAGGTGGGAGCTTTCTTGATGCCCAGAAGAATTCATCATTAGATTATACTTTGTGACTGCATGTCTCTCACAATGTTTTTCACAAGGAAAAAGACAGCCAACAGCTAAGTCAGTCTGTCACTTACTTCTGGGGAAAATTATTCTTGCTTCTCCAAAAAGTAATAAAAGTTCATTTTGCTATTTTTTATTCAGAAATGAGAAATAAACTGTTCTTCATTCCATGATACATTTTAAGAGTATTTTTGTTCTCAGAAGTGTATTTTAGTTAGTTTTGAGTCATTCAGTGTAATAACGTATCCTAAAAAAATTTATGTGTATTCTGTGTCACAAAACATGAACAATAATTTGACCATACTCAAATATTTAGTGTCAGTGATAAAATGAGAACTCTCTGACACCTCTGGGAGTCCTCTGTGCCCCTGGTGTGGGGTGTGCATTGGGTGTCAGTGCCCAGCTGTTGTTGCAGGGTGGCCTCTGTGACTGGGGTTGCCCTGTGCCAGGCAGTGGGTCCAGACAGTTCCCCAGCAGATCCACCACATGCCACAACTGAGCCCATCAGCCAACGCAGTGGCACCTCAAGGGAAATGTATTTAAGGAAGGGCACAAACTGCTGAGGAGGGGGGAATGAGAGAGGCAGTGCCAAGGTCAGGGGAAAGGGGAGGTGCTCCGTGGTGGAGCCCTCCCAAAGGAGCTGAGGCCCACGGAGGAGCTGTGCTGGAGGATGTACACCAGGAAAGATCTTGCTGCCCATGGATAAACCCAGGCCAGAACAGAGGAAGCAAGTAAGAATGAAGGAGCAGCTCTTGAAAGGAGAGCGTTCACTAGGTGCAGTATGAACAAAAATGGGAAATAAGTGACTGGTGTAAATTTGAGCCTGGAAAGGGGAGAAAGTGCTTTTCTGCTTAGATGTTTTTCTCCTTTAATTCGCAATGCCCAAGTTAGTGATTAAAGTTGTCAGTAAATTTTATAAAAGCTAAACTTTTCAAATTGTTTTGGCCATGACAGTGACTGCTGAATGATTTTTCTCTATTTCTTTTGACCCACAAGTTCTTGTGATTTTCCCCCGTCCCACTAGGTGTGGGGATAAGCAAGGGTATATATAGGAGAATTCAAAATACAAAATGAAACGGTAGGTGTAGTAAAGGTGGCGCAGTGTACTAATGAACTACGCTTCCCTAAAACAGTGGAGCCTCAATATTCAAGATTTTCTACTAGCACAGTCTAGTATTAGAGAGTATGAGTGCTTTCAGAAAGAGTAATCTTGAATATTCTGATTTTTCTGCCTCTTAAACCTTAACAAGGAAAAATTTTCAATGGAACATTGTGCACTGTGTATCCTCACTCTTATACAGAAATAAATATCAAGCAACAATGAAGGCCAGCCCTTGAACTTGTCAAAAATTGGCTTTTAGTATTGCTAGAACTTATTACTAAATAGGTAAGAAGAAAAGGTGAGAGCCTCCTTCCCTTGAAACTCAATTTGTTTTCTTATAATAACATTTTGTAATAAGTTCTGCAAGGATTGGAAGCAATTTGATTTACTGTAAATGAGTAACACATCAGAATCCATATGTAGCAGCAAAAAAAAGAAGATAAAAACATTATTTAGCACCATTATAAAAGAAGATTAAAACCTCATTTATTCCAATTTTAATATTATCTCTGTATGTCAAACAGTCAAGATTGATTTCTTTGTCGGGGCATTTAAAAAAGTAGGGGCTCACCTTTCATTCAGTGTCAGTGGGAAATAAGTACCTTTATGTTCCTTCAGAATTAAGATCCCAAGATCCACCTTTTTTTTTCTCTCTGTTTTTCTACTGTTGCTCTCTCTGTTGTTCTACTATCTTTCTTTGCTGGCTTCACTTCGGTGTGATGCAGGTGATGGGAGTGGTTTCATTGCTAAATGCCTGTATTTAGACATTTGAGTTTTGAGTTGTGAGACTGTTGTGGTTTTATATCTCATTTCAACTGTGATTCATGGTTTATAATAGCCACACTGCAGATATTTTAGAAGAAAATCATTACAAACTAAGGCAAGGTTATATTTAAAAAAACAACATGTAATATTCAACATGACTTTGATGTGCTTCTTCAAGACTTCCTAAGCATAATCTGTATCATTTAATCTAAATTGTTGTCAAATTGTTTGCTGCCATTATTAGACTGTCACTAGAGTTATCTCATTATTAAGCCTGAGTCAATATAAGGTTTTCTGTTTCCATCAATGTTATGTTAAAAAATAGTTTTGTTGTTTTTAAGAATAGAAAAATAAAGGGAGCAAATTCACCTGCTACTGAAATGTACCCAACTTCAGAAGACACAGCTGAAAAACAATGCATTAGACAAGTGTAGGTTGAAGAAAAATATTGGGTAATTACACTGCATCTAACCTATGTTCTTGTGGGGGAAATCTATAGTGTTTTATATAAAATAGATCACAGGCTTTACAATCTAATATGAAATACCTGCTTAGTGATCTGTCCTAGGCTCAGAGGAGATAGAAAAACAGAAAAACCTAAACAAAAAATAGCAACACAAACCCCTGACCCTGGCGAAGCCAGTTTATGGCAGAATGATTTCTCAACACTTTTTCTGGCAGTTTTACATTCAGCTGTATGTTGGCTTCCTATGGCTTTTCGTCCTCCATTCTCATCAGGTATTTCTGCACTCTGCTCTAGTAAATCCTTCTCCCCCTCTACTTCTCTGTCTCCCCTCCATTTCCTTTTCCCTTTCCTATTTACCTCACACATCATTTCTCATGAAAAACTGAGTAACAGCAGAAAGGATAATGGCTTTTATGTTCAGCTAGTGAGATCAGAGAGCAGTAGTGCTCTGTACAGCCAGCAACGGGATCTAACTGAATACAGTTTTTCATATTTTCCATTTTTAAATCCACATCCAGAGAGTTTCCAAATGATAGGGTTTGAATAACAAAAGTCTAGGGAGTCCTAGCTAACTCAAAAGCCAGTCCATAGAATATCAAACAATAATTAATAATACAAAATTTTAAAATTTCAGAATGTTTTAAAGCATTTAATTCCTGCATTGTTTCCTCTAGGTTTATGACACTAATGATTCATTTATGGATATATGTAAAGACAGTAATCTTATCTTTTGCTAGTGCATCCAAATACAGAGATGAAGGCCAAATTCTCTCTTTAATGGCAATGATATTCTTTTTTGAATGAGCCCAATCTATATGGGGAGACCAAAAGAGCTCGCTCATCCTCATATAAAAAAAATCCAAGAGGGGTATGGTTGCTATATAAATACATCAGACAGGTAAAAGAAAGTGAAAGAATAAAAAAAGGTCTTTCAGTTAAATGTCAATGCGGGAGGCAGAACAAATTGTATCATCTATAAATTTAGGTTGTATATTTAATGAAAGTTGCTAGGCATTAAAGAATTCGAGTACTGGAATGCCTTTCCAAAATGAATGGGAGGAAAGGCAAAATAAATGTTTTAAGGCAAAGCTTGATAACTCTGATGGGATGCCTGTTATAACAGAGAGCTCCATGAATATAACTCATATATATATATATATATAATTTCCTTTCATTAACAAGTAAAGCTCTTGAATAGAAGACCAAATTCATAATACAGCATGAGTCACAGGAAAAGGGCTACAATACTTATGCAGAAATTACATAACACAATATATATAATAATAAGAGCCTCTACATTATTATGTAATAATAAGAGCCTATACATTTATCCCTGTATACAATATTATGAAAGCTTGTAGGACATGATAGAAGTCTTACATTTAAATGGTTGCTCCAAGGAAGACAGTGATAAATTTTTCTCCATGGCCAATGGCAGTGCTATGGATGAAAGGTACTTAGGTAGCAGCAAAGAAGTACTCAAAATTTAGAGTAAAAATCTGACCTCTAAGGTAGGCCAATATTAGAACAGTTTTATGAAGAGGCCAGTGGAATATTCATCATTAAAGTGTTTGTTTTAGGTGCTCTATAGATGGCTGCTGAAGACAGTCTGAAGCTTTTGATCCTATCACAGCACAACATTACTATAAATCTTGAGGTATATTCTCTCCATTTATATCCTTATGGCTGTATGATTAAAAGAATAGTATTGATTTGAGTGAGAGGAGAATTTGGCCAGCAATGGCCCTACTTTCTCAGCTCTCTATCTCTATTTCTCCTACAGAACTGGTGCTTCTTAATTGTGCAGGTTTTATTCTATGTAACAGAGATGTATTTCCTGATTATTTTCTAAGATGCTTTGTTTCTTAATTTGCATACCTGAGTACTCTGTTGTCATGGAAATCTCTTCTCTGAAGCCCTTGAAGACCAGCTCTCTTGCTTCAATTCTGTTTCAAATTTTCTGCATCAACTAATTTTAATTCTTACTCCAAGTTTTCCATATATTGCTGTCACATCTAAATGACACAATACTACAATTTCTTGGTTGAAAACCTTATCCATAAGAATATAAGCTTCACTTCAAACAAGTGTACTAAATCTAGTACAGAGGCTTTTTTAACTCTTTTTTTGGTTGGTTATTTTTGATTCTTTCACTGAAGGACCATCCACATTGATGTTTAGCAGCTCAACAAACAAGAAAGAAATTATTAAGAAAGGATATAGCTGTAATGAAATTCGAATAGACTTGTTTGAATAGTCACAGTATAAATTTCTTGCTACACCTCTCTTCTTACATTGGTGGAGGGAGTCTTACAATCTGTCCTAAAAGATGAAATACTTGATTAACAACAAGGATTAATCATATCAGCTTTCCTTCCTAGTAAAAACTAGCCTGCCAGTCTCTCATTTTTCATCAGCCAAAGTATTTTCAGATGCCATCACTGATAACAGGTAAAAAAATTGAAGACTCATGAAGGTCAGGTTAGGGCATTCATGGTTAGTAATGAGTTTATTCCACTGAATATCTCTGAAAACTTGAGAATAGTGTCTTTCAAAAAAAGAAAGCTTTATATGCATATAGGAAATAGGCAGCTCCATGAAGAATCTGGCCACCAACTAACAAGCTTTAGTTTCTGGAGGGATTTTAGATGATAATTCATGCCAAGTTCATCGTATCATCAGTGGAAGTTCTACATCAAAAAGAAATAGTCTCTGAGCACCAGAGAAAGGTACTTTTGCAGCTTAATGTTCAAGAAGCTGCCACAATCAACCTTACAGCCAATGACCCAAGTAAGCTGAGGGCAGATATACATCCTGGATGAAAGGTGCAGAAATAGATCTGCCTTTACTGTCCAGTTGTTTCAGCAGTTGGCTCACACAATGTCATCTTGATTTTCAGCCAAATTGCATTTATTTGTGTCACGGCTCCTGCCAAAAGAGAACAATGTAATCTTCTTTCCTCTGGATTTGGAGATGCAGATATAAAGCTGTGTGTTATCTTCATGCTGAAGCAGAACCTATTTGCTTGGTTTTTTTCTACAGCCTCCCATATGCGCATAAAACTTGATTAATTAATGACTGGAGTATAAAGTAGTGTCACTGATCATATTTTTATTGATTATTAAAACTATAAGGCAGGCTTTGCTCTCTTAACTGCTGCCATAAGCTTTCCCATCCACCTGATTTGATCCACTAGACTAGGCTTAAAGCTAGAATTCTCTTTCTGAATTACTTTGTTCCTCTTCTATAGAATTCTAACTGCTGCAGATGAGGTCAGTGCAATGGTAATAGATACTTAATTTTGTTTTCATAATTTAAAAAAATTCAGTGTGGTGAAATTTGACTCAAGATTGTAAGTCTGTGCATTCTGAAATTGGAGCTATTGTTATGCATCACAGTAGTAAGTCAGTATAAATTGTTGTACTTAAAAAGTTGTACTTCTTAGTCTTCCCATTTTAAACCCTTTACTCCTCCATTACATGTATTTTACAGGCTACCATCAGTTTGCTTGCTCTATAGCATCTAGTTCTTACTCGTATTACCCTTTCTGGCTTTCAATAATTATATATGCATCTTATTTTTCTTTTGTTTGGATCTTAAAAAAAGTTAAATTCTCAAATATGCTATTCCTTCCTGCCCTGTGTTCCTTTATAAATTCATGCTGAATGTCAAATAACTTATACAAACATTATGAATTTAGTACTAAGTACTGCCATTCTGGACATCCAAAAACATGAGGTTATTACCTCCTTTCTGTCAACAATGTGTGGCAATGTCTGAAATACTGTAAGCCTGAAACTCATTTTTGTTTCCACTTGGACATCCTTATTGCACAAAGAAATCATAATTTTATACTTTCATATTCTTCTCAGCAACTGTAATGGATAGTAAGCTTTATTTTGAATAAGTAAAAGACAAAATTGATCTGAATATAAAGATGTTGCTGTAAGAAAGAGTATCATGACCTCTATGATATAGTTTATGAGAATACTAACTGTGGAACTGCTTTCTGCTTCTGAGATTTGAGAGATGCAGTTCATTAGCATATATGAATCTTTACATTTCCACAAGATGTGGAAAAGAAAAGCAGTTACTGGATCACAGGCTAGATTATTATGCATGGGAATTCTAGTTATTCTTCCTTCAATGTTGAGCTGCCTGAATTGCATGTACAAGGTACAGTTATAGGTGGTGCTGAAGAAAATCAATTTATTGCCAAGAGTTAGCTTGGAAGATCCAGAAAATGTAGACTTCCCTCACTGCTTCTTGTTTTGGGAGGTCTCTACAAAGAAGGTTCATAGGTCCCATTCTCTATCAGTTACAAAACTTAGATCAGCTCCCCAAACTCCAGATGACTGCTCTTTTGGTGTAAGAATCACACTTGATCCTAAATTGCCAGTTTTAGCACTTAGGCCTCCTTTGCTCTTGGTAATACCAGGGTTTGATGATCTCAGATTCACACCACTCCATATGAGGTCTTTCTTTATAGCAGTCACACAGGATAAGAGCATCTTCATTTTCCACATGAGAAAATTCGGGTTGGGAAACAGATTATACAGCAATGTGATTGCTTTTCTGCAACACAATTCCCATTTAATTATTATAGAGGCAGATTTGTACTGTAAATGATTCATTGAGTCAGTTGAGTGACTAATTACTTTCAGCCTAGGCTAGTTTCATCAAGATAAGGGCATACATAGACTGAAGAAATGCAAAGGATCCATGACAATAATTCCCAGAGGTGACAGAGAGCCTGGTAGGAGCAAGGGTCAGGAGACCAGGAGTCCATAGGGAAACTTAGGAAACCAGAGCTAGGAAAGGACCACAGCAATTTTCCGATACCTGAAATTGTGTTTAAAGGTTATGTTAACAATCTAATTAACTAATCAGAATTATTAGAGAAGAATTAATTCTATGCACTTTGAACAGGTAGTACAAAAGCAGACAGCCTTATCTACTGACAACTTTCCAACATTTCTATGCTGTATTACTCCCAGCTTTAAAGGGAAGCTAACATGGAAAGAGAATCCCTACTTTCAGCTTCAGTCTGGCTTTGAGGTATGTCAGCCAGGGGCAGACCACAACGACAGTTCACTTCTGATTCACTTCCCTCCCACTAAGGTTAAAACACTCTGGAAATCATGTCAGGCTTCATGTTCAGAGGAACCAGCAAGAAAACTCATAAATTCAGGGTCAAGAGGGAGTATGGATGACCATATATATGCCAAGTGGTTCTTTAGCAGGACTTGATCCATGCACCTAGGGCTACCTCAGATTATAGTGAAAATATTAACTGGTTCATTAGCATAAAACTTAATGTTTATTAACTTCATGAAGGCACATGATTAATCATCACATCTCCTTGTCATATAAAGTACCTCAGTGCTGTCATAAAAGTAGCAACCAGTCTCTAGAAAAAGCATGTGTTTTTGCATAAAGCAGACTTTGGGACTTCTGAGCACCACCCAAGAAAGCTTGGAATGTTTTAGGAATCATAGTGATGTAAAGGAAATACTGCCACTCGCTTGTTAGGGATGACCTGATCTAGACCACCTACTGTATATGACTTCTTTTTCTTTAAATGGAGAGTGGCTTTGTCTGAACTATTGAATCAGAAAGGAAATTGCTGGTTTGTGTTCTTTAAAATTTGTTAGAACATTTTGTCTCCTCAATTTTATTTTAACAGGAGAAACAGAAGGACCGATTACAGAATAAATAACTTTTTAAATGGCATATGCATACATTTAATACTGTTAGGGCACAAACTGACAAAAAAATGGAATCAGAAATTGAGATGGGAAGCTGCTACCATGGCCATGGCAAGTAAGGTCAGGAAGCAGGGAAGAAATTGATTCCACAAAGTCAAAGGTCTAAGCAGCAAATGCTGCCAGGCATTGTGCCAAATTCTAGAAAAGCTAAGATTAGATGGGTAGATCAGGACAAGCACCAGGCAACAGAATTGTGCAAGACATAAATTTAGCTAGTAAACAAGTTTTATGAACAAAGGCAACCTGTGTAATAGGCTTGAAAATTTGGCAATTTGGGGGTAAACTAGCAACTAGGCTCTCAAGTCCATCTTCAGCTGCCAGGATCTATCAAGCTTTCATCCTCCTGTGGTACTGACTGACTGGGACAGACAAAAAGGCTGACTGGCCACAGGGATCTTGATGTATTGATGGAGTTTATCAGCAAACCAGAAGAAGAGCAGCCCACAAGCTCAGCACCACAGCTTTTAAAGTCACAAAACTACTTGTAAGTATATTCCTACTACCATTTTTTGCATTCTCAATACTAAACTACTAGAAAACAAGTGCTATAATGATGAGAGGAACATTAAGAAGTCCTACATATATGGAAACTTCTACTTAGACACCTAAAAAGAGAGACAGTATTTTTTGTAATTTATTCCAAAACAATAAATTTATAAGATACATAATTGGAAGACTATATTTTATAAATTGACATTATCAAGAGTTCCTGATGTTAGCTTTAACTTTTGTTATGTATTACAGTATTCTAAAATCCATGTATTAGGATTCTGTGTTCAATCTTCACTTGGAAGTAATAGCGTTGGTATTTTTATGATAGCTGACTGATGGGTATGAAACTGCCAACAACAGTAAGGAATGACAGAATATGCTGGAAGGCTTTCTTTTCTTGTTGTTTGGATTTTTTTATTCACATTCAGGGACACATTCTCAGTAATAGTGTGATTACAACAGAGGAAACACAGAGCATCATCTGCCATAGTACTGTCATTAGACTAAAGCCACAAAACCTGAAAATCACAGGGACAATGGTCTAGACTTGACAATGGCAAAAATACAATGGTTGAAAAGAAGTGTATTTCCTAATACCACTCCCCCTCAAACACTAATGAGGTAGCTAGTATCAGTTCCAAGCTTCTTACCTGAGTAGCAAATAATGTATGAAATTTCTCATTCAGGAAGCTTCCAGTCCTTCAGGTGCTAAAACCAGTTGATGACATTAATCTGCTAATTAGCCTTCATCCAAAGTCCAGCTTTAACCAAATATTTCATAATTTGAACGTATCTTAGGTGGCAGATGGTGGCTGTATTTCACTAACAAATAAAAAACATCAGGTACCTGGATTCATGACCTTAAGAAACAGTTTTTAAAAACTAGAAGCAACTCTAGCTCATAGTCATTCCATCTCCAAAAGACTGCAGCGTTTCAAAAATGCATGAGACAGACAACAGATCTTAAAAAATAGCATGAAACTTATTATTTGTTGTTTAGCAAGATTGTCAAACATAAAAGCACAGGTGTCAGAATACTGCTTGAGGGGGAAGTTTTGATGCAGCCTCCTGAAGGGAAGACCTAATAGTGTCCATCAATTACTCAGCCAGAGATCCACACTGCACTTTCCAGTCAGTTCAGAGAAGGCAGTATGAACTCTTTGAAAAATTACTTTATGCTAAGAGCAGATTCAGTGTGTGTTTAAGATATGCCTCTGTGCCACAGAAGCATAGAGCATAAGCTAATTCCATGAAAATAAATCACTATCCAGTAAGAAAAATCTTCATTACCATCATATCTGATTACATTCTCAGAGTTAAAAAATAACCAGAAAATAAACCATAAATTCACTATAAAAGATTTCCTTTTAAACAGCATTTTTCTATGTGAAAATTTCTCTGTTAGTAGAGCTAATAAAAACACGGGTGTTATTGTTTTTATACCATGAAAGACATTCAGTGAAACTTGTTATCTTATATTAATCTTACAGGCCCTAAGATTAACTGTATCTGTTTCTTAAAAGAAAGATGCCTGCAGATTTTTTTTTTTTTGCCTCAAGTTATGTAGAGCTGTCACTGAAAAGGAAGCTAGAAAACCCCTCTGGTTTCAGTGCTCAAATGCTGTTTTAGGCATTTTACATAGTACTAAGAAAAAGCAGCTTAGATATTAATCTCAATTCAGCTTCAGTCACAGGTAACGTGTTGCCATAACTGCCTGCAACACGCTGATTCAAACTTGGAACATCATTATAATTGTATTTTGGAGAAATTGAATTCTGGAATAGGTGTAAAAGTTTAACAACCCGTGAAGTCACATATACATTAACACATAGCAGAGACTGCAGTAAAATCTTCATTTATGTCAAATGTATCAGTAATAGGTATTGAAATTACAAGTAATTTTAGGTCTAAATGCATTGGGAGATTGCATCTCTGTAACAGTAATACCTAAATCACCAAAATCATTGCTTTTTTCCCTCTGAATATTACTTTTTACCTGGATTACTCACTATCAAAATATTTTTTATTAATGCACCAAAAGTACATTAATGCACCAAAAGCAAAGAGATACCTTGCTTATATTTGCATATCTTACTAACTAAATCCTCTGATTTACAAAATTATAATCTAACAGTGCTACAGTTTCAATCTGGATGCATTTACTAATTTCTATAGCAAACCTTGCTGTGTTTCCTTATCTGTGAAATGAAGCTAATTTGAGTGCATGCAGAAAATTACTTAGAAATTCTTATTGGAACATTCCTGTTGGATGTTTTTGAACATTTAGAGAGCAGCATGAGACAAAACAAGGTTGTTAGGCTTCTGGAGTACAGCACAGAGGATATGTCACAAAATGACAGCAAGGAAAAGCCAGCAATACTGTTTCCAAATAAATTGCTTTTAACATTGTTATGTTATTCAAATCATGCAATAAGAACCAATTATTTGTTTCATATGAGAGCAGAAGTCCTTCTGCTTCAAGTAGATGAATGGGCTTACCTAAATTCTGTAAGTTTTGACTCAGTATTGAGAAAAAAACCCCAAAACAGAATGAAGCCATCATTTTTACTTTTAAGTAAAAATGGTTCAGGCCAGACAAAAAGAAAATTAATGAAATCAATTTGTCATACATCTTGAATGGGAAACATGATCCAGCTGCCTTTAACTATTGAGAAAATTTTAAGGCATTTCTATTAACCTGAATGTTTTTTGAAGTAACCAGAAGATAGTGCAAAAACTATCATAATATCTATGTATTCATTTATTCTGTCTTTGGAGAAAGAATACTAATTTTTTTGTTCTATCTCAAGGAAAAATAATTTTCCAGAGGGACTCTAAGGTGAAAATGGAAAATTCCACTTCCAAGGAGCTTTGAAGTGTGGTGAGAAGGAGTGGAAATTCTGATGGTTGCAGTGGGATTGATTGTTTTCCTGCATATCAATACACAGGAGTGAGATCAAAAAATAAACAGCACAGACTGATGACTCTGTCACAGTATGGAATAGTGGTCAATAAAGGGAAATTAGAATAAAAAGAGAGACATCTGTACACACAAGGCAGCAATATCCATGTTCCTTCTCTGTGAATGAGCTATATGTCTACCTATCTGCAGGTATGACTATCTGCTAGAGTGGGTGCACATTTCAAATGCAAATGTTGATAAATCAGTTTCATTTGCAGCTCTGCTCATGAAATAGGTAATTTGATATTATGTCACTGCTTCAAGGACTTAGGCTATTTTTATTTTGTTTCAATGCAAGAATTGCACTCTTTAAAGTTTATAGACTCTTATAATAGTTTGAGTTGGAAGGGGCCTTTTAAAGCCCATCAAGTCTACTCCCTGCCCTGAGCAGGAACATCTTCAACTAAATCAGGTTGCACAGAGCTCCATCCAACCCAATTTCGAATGTTTCCCGGGATGGGGAATCTACCTCCTCTCTGGGCAACTTGTTCCTGTGCTTGACCACCCTTATTGTAAAAAAAAACTTCTTTCTCATGTTATTTAAGCAAAACCACAGAAACTAAACATTCCTGTGCTATGTATTTTTGAAAGAGAAGCAAATCTGAGATGAAGCACATGCCCTTCACCTTTGGCTGAGTCACAGAAGGTTAGGCTGCTGTGCGACTCAGATAAAAAGCCCAGTGTGCACACACTGCCTTAGCTGCAAGCTGGGAGAGGTGGGGGGCACATCTGGGTGATTGTGTCAGGCAGTTGGAAGGATGACCCTACAGATGAGCTCCACAAGAAAAAAATATTTTTGATGAAACATGAGGGGGAGCAAAGACTGGATTGAATAGTTAATGAAGAGCTATATAAATTGAGGAGAAAAAAATACCATTTTGTTGTATGTATTGAAATCCTTCACTGACATGTTCTTTGCAGCATTTGTGATAAAAGATAACTTTTCAGCTGCTTCACACTACATATAATGTTGTGTTTTCCTACACTCAATGCACATATTAAAGTCAATGCTCTTGAATATTTATCATTTCATAATAGTTTACTAGTCATGGAAAAGTGGAAATTATATTGAAGAGAAAAAGAAAATGTACTAATAGAGGGTTTTTACAAGCAGCCCACCAAAATAAGAAACTCTCCTAACCTCCTGAAGAAAATTCTGTACTTTGAGAAATTATTAGATCTGAGTAATATTGTTTCTGCTGAATGATGGGAGTGGTAAAATTTATCACATCTAAAAACTTGGCCGAAGTCCAGGCCCTTCTGACCACATTGGGACATCTTTGCTATGGAAATCAGTGTGAATAGGTTATAGTAACAGATTTGCTCACGTGAAAATCCGAGACAAGAATTGTCTGATTTCAAAGTGCACAAAAAGGTATTAATAACATTTACTCAAATAAAAAATTATTTTCCTTACTGGTTAAAACAAAACCCAAAAGAAATCTGAAAGAATCACAGCAGCTGCTGAAATGTTACTAGACAAGGTTCCTGCACTGGTATCATAAGTGTAGATCTTTCTGCCAGATAAAAGCTTTGTTCAAGGACGATAAGAAGAAATTGATCAAAGTAAAGCTCCCCATATTCACCATTTCCTTGTTCTAAGAAATTTGAATTCCTACTGCAGAATGTTATAAATTACATTTTTCTGCTTTTCTTGAATATTGAATAATGTAGTGTGTTGAAACAGTATCTAAAAAATTCTAATTGGAATTTAGAGCACAGTAATTTTGGTGCCCATTTTTCATTCTCCTCTTACATAATCTATCCAATTTGGGTTTTTTAAATTTTTTTTTTCTAATACAATAGTGTTTCTGTGCTCTTGTAATGTACTTCTTTACCACAGAAAATTGCCCATTATCTTTAATAATAAGTTGCATTCTGAAATCTAAAGTTTTTATCTGTGTCTAGAAAATCATTCATTTAAGCACAAATTAACAGACAAAATTTGAAGCAGTTTACAAGAAGTATTACATTAAAATTATGTTAGAAAATGCTGTGAACAGATTTCTTTGAATAACTCAGTACCTTCAGTCTTGAGCATGGTTCTTTAACCTACATAAAAATATGTGGTTTTTCCCTCTCTGTTTATCCCATTAACCAGTGTTCTACTTATTTTTATTGCTTGTTTTAAACTGAACTCATAAATGCAACTAGAGATTTTTAAGGTGAACGACAAAGCAAAAACGGGTATTTGTTTGAAATGCTTGGACTGAAATGCAAATATATGCTATCCCTGTTTTCCTGGTGGTCATTTACACTACACCTGTGTAATAAAAATAATCTTAACTTATAAATGTTTCCATTTTAATCTCATGGCTTCTAATATAAATGTGTAAGAAATTCCTAGACCATAGATTGAAAACCTGGCCTCTAGTTTTGTAGACAAATGTTTCATAGCAGCTGTTTAGACACTACCATTGCTTTGAACTGTGTGCCTCTTGGCTTCTTGCTGCAGTGTGCCTTGACATCAGTGCTAGAAGGGGAGAGTTTCTCATTATATTAGTTGTTTTATTGCTTGAGAATATGTTATGATTTCTTGTGAATCCTCCTAAGCTGTTGGTGATCTGTGTTGATGATGATCAGAACCTTCACAGGAAACACACGGGTTTAAGTTCTCCTGGGGAAGGAGAAAACAGAATTCAGTCCTGCTTCTTGATGCTCTACCAGGTAAGCAATTACTGAAAAGGTCACTTTCTCTCCCAGCATTTTAAAATGAAAAATTAGCACTGCTTAGGTGCTACAATAATAGCTGTAGATACATATGCTTGTGCAATGATTGCAGATACCACCCTTACTTGGCTGGAGTTATCTTTACAAGCAATATAGAGACCCAAGGATCAAATTTTACTTTGGGGTCATTTACACCCAGTTAATGTAGCTTAACTTGCAAAAATCCCACAAGATTTATTGGCTGAAGGCCTTCCATGTCTCCAGGAATCATGGATATTGACATATTTGTGAGAGTCAAGATGCATGATTTCAGAGGGGGTCAGCCCATTGCATCAATAGCAGAACAGAGCCACAGCTCTATGCTGGTGCATAGATCCCCCCTGAAATGATTGGGGGGGGATCTTTTGTGAGCCTACAGTTTTCAAATAAAGAGAGCAATGACTTTAATGCATCTCAGTGTCATTACTCTAATGTGGCATATTTCTTGTCACTTTTATCCTTATGTTCCTTCTTTCCAGCTCATTACAGCTTCTTTCCAGCTTGCCATCGCTTCAGCTCTGTTCATGATGCTGTTTCTGCAAAGACAGCACTTCTGTGTTAGGTTCTGTTGATTTCAACACATTTCTCATTCAGAGCAAAATGTTCACTTGTACCATTAAGACTAGTTTGTAGTCTTTTTCTCTCCTTTATGCAGTAACTAAATTCAATAAAAGTAAAGTGTCTTGTTCTTAGCCGTGTTTTCTTGTTAATACTGCAATGAATATAGCACCATTAATTACAGATTAGTATAGTGAAAACACAAAACAAAGCTCAACTGTCATGACAATTGAAATATTAGATGAGAATGCATTGGTTCTTCCTCTGATGTTTTTTGACATTATTCATTCCTTGTTCCCTATACACATCCCAGAAAAAAAAAAATCATAGAATCATGGAATGGGTTGAAATGAACCTTAAATACCATACAATTCCATCCCCCATGCTGTGGACAGGGACACCTTCCACTAGACCACGCTGCTCAGAGCCCTATCCAACCTAGCCTTGAACACTTCCCATGGATGGGGCATCCACAGCTTCTCTGGGCAACCTCTTCCAGTGTCTCATCAACCTCACTGTAAAGAATTTCTTCCTAATATCTAATCTAAACCTACTCTCTTTCAACTTGAATCCATTCCTCCCGTTCTGTCACTGCATGCTCTTGCATATAGTAATTCTTAAAAGGTTAAGATGATGCGTAGATATGTAAGCAAGTTAAATTCCTTTTCTGTTTATTTAGTTATCAAAAGGACTAAATTGCTATTAAACAAGAAAAAAATACCTATATCCTTCAACCAAAATCACATTAAAATGAATGAAGACAATGCTGGCAGTTCCAGCTTTTGATGATACAGGTTAAAGTTGTCAGAAACATCTTAGCATGTGATAATCCTGTGTCCTGTTACATTGTGGGAGTAAGAGCTGCCTCTGCCAGCTTCCTGTTCCATCAGGCCACCGTGAACTGCAGGCTATATATTACTCAGTCCTGGTTTAGACTGTATGCCATGCATTCCAAACCTATCAATAAGAGATGAATTCCTGGAAATGAATAGAAATAATTCTCACCTGAATATCAGGTGATAAAAATCAAAAGCCCCTATGGAAACCAGTTAGCTGCACTAAAAATAATTTAATTGGAAAAGCCTTACTTAATTTTACTACTAAAAGGGATTTTTAACAAAAAAAAGTATTTTTTTAACTCAGCCTACTTACTGCAGCTACACTACTTTTTTCTGGATTAATTGAATTTGTGATTTCCCAAGCAATACTTGGTGCTGAAAGGCAACATGCAAGCAAAACTAATAAAACACTGTGCTAAGCTTAATTTCCGTCTCACTTTGTCCTCCCCCATTTGTTACTGTTTACAGACTTCCCACTGCCTAAAACAAGGTAACATTAAAAGACAATCACATCTGAAATTTCTATTTTTAGCTAGAAGTTAAACTAGATAGCACAAAGAAATTGATATCATTTTGACCTAACATACCTGAAGGTAATATAGGTTTACTGCTAGTGAAATAATACACATTTTATAATTAATATTAAAGAATGAATATCACATCTCAGAGATGAGCATTTTATAGATAAATTTATTTCAATAAATATTTTTCAATAAAACTTGAGAAAACAAGTAGTTACTTTGTTTTAAGTGCTGCATGACTAGAAGAGCCTAGACTTCCCCAGTGCTTCTCACATAAGCTGTTAAATATGCACTTAGTGCTACACAGAGTATGCAGAGTTATTCTGCTATGACATAAGATTTAACTGCTATTCTGTATTCTATCTGGAATTCCCAAAGTCAATAGGTAGAAAAGCCTCTTTTTCAAAGTTAGAAAGCCTATAGCTTTTTCTATGCTCTGTTTCAGCTCCCTTCCTTCTCTCTTAATTGCTTGAGGAGATTAGCAAAACTAATCCAAAACCCATTCTGCAGTGCTTCAGAGTGCTCTCAGTTCTTAGTCATGTAGCCAAATTTACTTTAACAATAAGTCTACTTTCTACATGTTCTGATCCTATATAGCCTCCAAATTTATGATTCAATTTGACTTTATTTGGCTCCTGTTCTTAAAGGGATCATAAATTTGCCATTAATCTTTGATTGTATTCCATCTGTTCTCAAGGTGACTTCTCTTGCCTCAGTATGTACTACTGAGCTACCTGCCAAACAATCTTGCTGCTGCAAGGCTACGTGTTTTCCAGGAATAGTTGTATCTGGGCATTTCATTCTTGTTTCAAAGGCTGATTACCAACAGCACTGATAATGAATAACATTCAATTCATTTGAAGCATTATATTTCTGGTTCAGAAAGTACTTTCAACTTTCATTTTCTTACAGACTGACTTGGCCCAGTATCCAACATTACTATCACTGAAGAAACTGTACATATTCCCCAGTGTAGTTGTTGAATCTTTGTTTCTGTTCTCTAGATTTTCCTGGGTTTGTGTTAGCTACTGCCCATTAACTTCCTCTGTGTGTGCTCATTCATGCATGGCAGAAGGCAGACTGAGGTGTGGGTGAGACTGTCTTCCTGCAGTCATAACCCAAGCCCTAACCTTGTCAACAGCTTTTCATAGCATTCCACTCAGGGAAGCAACACAGCACTAACAAGGGATGAAAAAAGCACTGATGCTGAGGGGTAACAGTTTCTGGTTTGCTTATAGGGACTGAACTGTTACTCAGCAGTTAGTAAACAGACTCTCTAGACTCTTCACATCAAAGTCTTTATGCTTCCACATGGGCTTTTGTAGCTTGCAATACAAGCAAGATACTAATGGTTCTCTAAAGACTAAAAGTAAATTTCTTACGAGTTGACAGATGTGCTGTTTGGTTTTTTGTAAGTACAAACTTATTTCAATACAACAATCTGGAACCCTCTCCTAATGCTAACTCTATACCTACTATTTCAGGTAAGCAAGAACACTAAAAACTGAAAGGAAGTTTCTTCTGGACACAGTTTTATAGTCATCACTGAATTTCTCTGAATATATAAGGCTAATTTTCTGAAGTTTTACAGAGAAAGAAAGCTTTGACTCCAGCCACAATCAGAGCTCCAGCTTCCTAGCTAGGCAAGGTTTTCAGGATCTCTGTGTATTGAGAAAAGAAATTACTCAGATGGACCAGCTCTTGTCCACCATGTACCTCTTTGAGTTTAACAGTTTCAAAACAAAATTTTCACATGGACCACATTCTATGTAAACAAAACACTTGAGCTATTACTGGGCTCATCCATAGGAAAAGGTCTCCTAACACCTTGAAAAACTGAGAATTGGAGGGTTTTTATTACCCTCTAACAACTCCCTATTCACATGTCTGGCCTACTTAAACTTCTATCAAAAAAACAGCTCCTAGTCCTCAGGATTTTAAACCCAACTATAATCCTAAGTAATATCTTCCAGATGGGTAGGAAACCCATGACTGCTAGAAAATTAATGGGAAATGAGTCACAGCTGCAGGTAGCATCTCCCAAATTATATCTTCCAGCCCATCTGAATTTATTAAATTCATTTTAGCAGCTACATTAACTCTACAGAAGCAATTCTCTATAACTACATTTCAGCCACAATCTTATTCTTCAAAAACAAAAGTTGACTGCAAGTCCTTGGAATTCTAGAAGAAATTGTTTACAATAACTGGGAGTAATCTGTCTTTAAACTCTGTGTTGGCACGTGACTTTGCAGACCCTTTCTGAAACTTTGTTATACTTCAGCAGATACCCAAAATGCTGTGGAGGTTGGGTGAGTAATCTTGTGCCACCTACTGCTTTCTTCTGGCATTATTGCTGTTTAACAGCTGACATGTCTCTGTACTGTTAACCATAGACAGTCAGACAAAGATGTTTATCAGAAATGGGTGAAAACACAGGAAAAATTAATTCCTAGAGTCTGAGAGCAGCTGTGTTGAGGATCAGACGTGGTGAGGAGAAAGAGGGTCAGATACAGCCCCGGGCATGGAGCACTGTCCTGGGGAGAGGAACGGGCCAGGCCACACCACAGGGCTGTGCAGGGACTTGGCTCACGGGGGCTCTTGGCGGTGGGAGCTGGAGACCAGCCCTGCTGCAAACACCACTAGGGCAGGGACTGACAGACTTGAAGAGGGGTCAAAATGGGGTCCTGGGCCATGGCCAGGGTGGGCAGTGCCCTGGGGGTCTGGACAGCCAGCTACCTAAACACCAAGAGGTTAATTATATGAACTCTTATATTTGCTGTCAGGCAGCAGGATGCTCATAAACATCACTGACATCCTCATTACAGAAAATCCTGACTGTAATCATGCTAATCTAGTCTTTATCCAGAGGTTACTTGGAATCCCTTTGCAGGCTGCTATGTTTTCTCCCTGTTCCTTCTCTCTTCTATTTCTGCTCTAAATCTATATTAATATAACTTACATAACATATAAAAATTCAGCTGTCTTTAGGTCAAATTTCATCATTTGCTCAATGTCCAAAGTCCATTTTATTTAGTGTGTAGTTTCCCAAAGATAGGGTCTCTCCATAAAGCAAAGAGCTATTTCAAGCTATCGCTTGGCCATGCCCTCAGAAATAACTTTACATGATATGTCCCAGAATCTGATGGCTTTGAGTGTTCAGAACAACAGTTTTAATTCCCTCCAAGAGGGCAGTGCCTCTTACCAAATGATGTTCTGCACTTCAGCTTGGGCAGGGCAGATCAAAGAGGACTAATGATGGTATTCAACTGTTTAAATTCAGGATCAGCTGGATGTTCTAACACAGTTTCTCATCCATACCTCTACCTCTACCCAGTCTCCATTTGAGTCTGCACTGAACTCTTACTGTGACATTATTTTTTTGTACCAAAAAACACTAATTATGCATAAATCCTCCTGGAAATGTATATGCACTGTAAATTTTTTGTTACATTAAAATACACAAATTAAAACAGGATCACTTGCTGATTAAAAGAGAAGATTCTTTCTGAATAGAAGGTATTTGTAATTACATTTGCCTTTTTTTAATATATATAGTTAAGTTCTCTGCAGTTCCCACAGATATAATAGAAGTGGTTTCCTTAGCAACCTTTAGATTCTGAAGAAAAACAGAAATTCATTATTTCTAAGTAACAATAACAGACAAAACCAATTAATTCCGGCATATTAATTTCCATCTATTTTAAAATTATTAGAAACTATTCCAAAATGAATTGCAGTGTACTTTATTATCCTTCAGAGAATGAATCTCTCCAAATTACTTCAGTGCATTTTCCAAATTAGTTCAGAAAATTAAATGAAAATCATTTGCATATAGTTGATAGTAAACAACTTTCAACTTTATATCTACTTATTGCAGCATTTTAAATTTCAGTTAATATTTTAAACACAATTAAAACCTATTAATGATAGACAAATCATTTGTGTATTTCTAAAGCAGGTTTACCAGCGTTTTGCTCATAAGGAACAGAAGAAAACAAAAAGCTGGTTTACAATCACACTTTTCTCAATCCACTAACTTGAATTTATAGAAAAAATTCAAAATAACACTGCTGATTTCCATCTATGTGAAGATAAACTTTCAAAAGGGAATTGAATGTGTCATTTATAATGAGATTTTCCTGGATGTGCAAACAAACAGGATGAAACAATAACTGTTCTAAACTTTCACAGTTCATTTTAACCCACTTTTGACTTTGAAGCCAAGAGCAACAGATTGTGTTAACTCTTTGTTTACTGCAAAGTTTAGTAATCTGAAGAGTTTACTGCATTTAGTAAACACTTTTTCAGTTCCATATCAGGTAAAGGAATTCTCATTTGTTAAATGAAGATTTTCCTTGTTTTCCTTTCCCCCTGCCCCCCTTTAATCAAAACCTGGTCATTTGCTACAAGAATTTGCTTCAAAATTCATAAAAATAAAATGCCTAGCTATGGTTTATATGGCAGCTGCAGCTTGATGTTCTCAGTTAAAATGTGGCAGTATGTTTTAGATGACTTTTTGAAGAATTAAAAGATTTCCCCCCACCTCTCCTTCAGATGACTTCATGAACCTGAAATTTTTCTGTGAACAAAAACACAAGTTTGTATCATTTTAATGACAGCTGATAAACATTGAATCTTCCCTCAGTGTCAGATACGTGTGCAATGGAAGGAGTGCCCATGAAGCCTGTTCCACAGCTGTTCAACTCAGTTTTTATTTATTTAATACTACAGACAAGACCATACTTCCTCCAATAAAATAAGATTTCAGGAAATTCATACTAGTCTAACATGAAACAAAACGGGCACTGTGCCATACCTGCTTTTTCCTAGAAAAATCTTTCCTACCTTTACGTACAGCTGGGTATGGCCCATAAGTTCAGCTACCATCCAAACACTCATTTGCGTATGAAGCAAGAACAAATTGCATCTGCATTGAAATAATTCTGCAATGGTGTCTTAGTTTGAAAGACAACAAATGGCCTTCTCTAAATGTTATTAATCCAGTTTGCCCTGCCTGTAACCCAGCACGAGGTCGCAGTCATACCTCCCGAGTGAAGGCCAATGGCTTAGACAGGTAAAGGTCCTTTTTGCACAATCTCAGTAGTTGGAAAACTTGCATTCAGTCCTTGTGTGGCAGATGATATCCATGGTAATATTAGGAGCACTAAAGAAGTCATAATTTTTACAACTATAGAAATATTCACTTTTTTCCCCATCGTAAATTCTGAACAGCTTACACAGCAAGACAAGGATTTTTAATAAATGTAATTACCAATTTTTTCAGACTTTACAGAAGACTTCATTCTGACAATCACAGAGCATAGAGTGGGCAAAATGTAATTTATGTTAGTACAAAACCTCATAATTTCTAATCTCATAACAAAAAGAAGATACCAGGAAAAAAAGACAGAACTAGGCCACTCTTCACAATGGTGCAGCAAAACGTGATGATGTGGTGTATGCTAACTGGTTTAGCATTGGGAAAATAAGGTTAGTGGCTATTTTTACTGCACCTGGTTACATATATCATTTAATACATGTGTAGTTCACAAAAACTCATTATTTCTGGCAGTAATAAAGGTGTATAACATTCTGAAATACTTTGTGTAAAATAATGTATTGAGCTGTTCCCAGTCATAGGAGAAATATTTCAATAGATCTCTACATTTTTCCCAAGGTGTACCAGGACTCTATGAAAGAACTAATGCAACAGCTGTAATTAATTTTCCTTTGTTCAAAACCAAATTAAACAGTACTTATCAATGGATGCCAGAATACAGACCCTCAAAGAACTTTGATATGATACAAATACTTAAAAATTGAATAGGAGGAAGAAGAAACCTTTCTTTTTAGGATAAAATTAAATTAATTATACGAGGACTGAAATAAAATTGGCCCAATTGTTAATTCCTGCCTCCACATATTTGCAAAAAGGTGTCAACTCAAATATCGGTTTATGCTTTCAATTGCACAGAAATATCTTTGGAATCACTCCTTTTTTGTGCCTTGATATTGCTGACTACAACTTTTCTGAAAAGAAGAACTTATATTCAACAAAAATAATTTTACTTGCCATGCTTTCTGCAGAAAATATCAATACTTTGCCTATTTTTTAATAAAAAGGTGGAAGTTTTCATTTTTGTGCAACATTTTGCTGTTTTCTTGAGAAAGATGCATGTTTCAAATAAAGTTCATTTCTTTAAAATCAGCTGTGTTGTAGTTATTATTAAAGAGGAAAAAATTAAGTGAGATATACCTCTGTTGTTTTACAGTGTAGATGGGCCAGTTTTCAGACCTACCAGAAAATCAGAATGCTCTGCTGACTACTTTGGACACTGTCTGTGCTGAGTTTAACAGCTGCAACACTCAACACTTGTGTACCTTGCTGCATTCCAAGATGTGCTCCCATTGAATAAATTCAGTCTGTTATTTCCTTTGAGAACCAGCAGTAGGGATCTCCTGGAACTGAGTAATACCTGAGAATCAGAAACAAACATCTGTCTTTTGAGTCACCTAATTAACAAAAACACTGCAGTGAGGTGAGAAAGGATACCCAGCACCCAGGTATAAACTGACAAGTTGGGAGGAGAGACTTGGCAACAAAAGCAACTGCATGTTCATTCACACACAGAAAAGCCAAATCTCAGTTTCTCAGAAAGGGATAAGGGAACACATTCTGTCCTGAAAGTAAAATTCAACAGCTGGAAGTAGCAGTTGAAAAGAAAAGGTCTTGTAAAGTCAATATTGTACATTAACCACAACCCAGACAAACTAAACTCAACATTTTGTATCAGCCATAGACTTCACATTTGTGACTCTTCATGCACATGAAGCAGTTTCCTGAGCAGCACAGTTAATGGAACCTGGTTTCCCATAGATCATGTCTCCTGTTTGATTGCTTCTTCCATAGATGAGATATGTATAATAGTCATTTTCCCATGAAGACTCTGTAGTGGCTGATATGATTTTGTGGCTCATCTGTAGCTTTTCCCTCACTCAAAGCCATTTGTGCATCCATTTTATGGAGCAGGAAACTTTTTATGAAATATGCATAAGTGGTTTAAGAATTTTATTCCTCTGTCACGTATGGGTGAAACTGGTCAGCAGATTGAAAAGTTATTCAGTAGATAAATACAGAACTAATGTGTAAGCTTTACTTCTTTGGGCATCATTAAAAAGACTTACTGGTCCTTCTCTGACATAGTGACAGTTTCTCAAGAACACATAAACTCACAGAACTCTAAAAGCAGCCTTCATGATTATTTTGATGCCTTCCAGAGCTGAAAAACATGTAGAGGCAAAACCAAATGTTGTTAAAACCCCTAAAAATATTTCAGCCCTGAGTAATTCTGACTGATTATTTAAAGTAATAAATCTACTCAAGTTTCCAGGTCCAATTTTAGCAGAAAAGATTGCATAAGCGTTTAGAGTTTCAAAGGTTTGTTTGTTTCATTTTTATCTCAGAATAAAGACGAAATAAATGGAGATTTTATAAATTACCAGATTTTAAAACTGTTTGTATAAGTCACAAGCAAAATTTGCTCGTTTTTCTGTAATGTGTGAAAATCTTAAGTAGCAAGTGACAACAAAATAGCAAGAATTAAGGTTCCTAGTGAAGTAAAACAAAAGGTCAGTGGAAAACTGTGGTGTTCACAGACCATTCATCCACTAGACTACGTGCACCATTTAATTTATCCACCTCTGTTCATGTTCCTTGGTTATAGCAAAAGAAAACCAGCATAGCAATGTAAAATGTAAACTTCACATCCCACAGCAGGTATGGCCTCCCAGCCAAACTCTGTTCTTCAGAGTCATTAAAATTTTTATTTATTAATATGACAAATACTGGATAAGAGGAACTTAGAACCTGTTTATGAAAGAGAATTGTCGTTAAGTACTTCTTAATACCTGAAATTTCAGCTATAGTAAATGAGTTTCTCAGGTACTTACTCTGAAGATGAGCATAAAAGGCTGACATGCTCCTTCACATGACTCCTGTATCTCCTCTACATAATACTTAATAATAACCGAAAGACATTTCAACATTCTCACAAGATCACTATCATTATTTTGCTTAAAGAATGATATTTCACTCTTTAAAATTTTCTTTCCTTTTCCATTACTTTTGCCATATCAGGGAAACTATTTCAGAAGCAGATGCTCTCTTTCTCTTGGATGGGCACAGATCAAGAGAGGCCAGCTTATGGAAATATAACTTTTTTTTTCCTGCATTTTGATCATGCATAAGTGGCCCCATTAGGCTGATGTGCTGAAATTACTTCCCACAGTGCAGGGCAGAAGTTAAATCATTTGCCTTATGTTGACTCATTCACTAAGAAAAAGTTAAAAGGAATCAGAAATATACAATGCCAAAAATTTTGTTTTGTTTGTCCCCTTACTGTAATAAAGCATAGGGACAGTAATGCTATTTATTGTACAAGCCATTAATTCAGTATTGTTTTTCTACAATACTCAATAACACTTTGGGAATGATTAATTTTATTATGCTTCTTCCTTTTAGTGTTAAGTACTAGCAAAGTAATAATTCATCAGAAGCTAAAAGAAAGAAAGAAAGAATTTTTGTGAAAGTATACAGAAAGTGAAAAGGACCTGCAAAGTTTGCTAGAGATTTAGGTAAGGTTAAAAAGACTTGCACTAATACAAGATTCAAGACATTATTAAGCCATTACCTGAAAGAGTGTGTACCACTCTAATCACCTTCATACAGGAAGAGAATGAAGGATATCAACTTATTTGTTGTCTACAAACTGGGAGTTAAAAATATGAAGGAGGGAGCTAAACTTCAGGTCAGGGATAAAGTTGGGAGAGGAACCATAAGGGTGTGAAATCACACTTTAGTAAAACTGATGGTGAAATAAGAAGGTACCAAAATTATCAAATTTGCTGAAGAAGAAATTTGCCAAAAGAGGAATTTTCTTCTTAATAAGCAAAAATTGTAAGCTTTTTGAAGATGAACAGAATTATGGAATAAAGTTGCATGTGATAGCCAATTCATTTCACTCTTTCTTGTGATTATATGTACATACAATATGCAACTTCAGTTTAATGATGTCCATACACAAAAGCAACATTGTATATCACTGCTCCATACTTTATTTCCAAATAGATTCAGTTTATTAACTTGCATTTATAAATATTTATAAGACATATAACATGACTGGCTTGACAAGAACAAAACAGATGGAGCATATCAAGTTGTAAATATAGCAAGACAGTGATAACATTAAACTCAACAGCCCTTTGCCATTGAATTCAGGCTGAAGCGAGGGCAAGGATCAGACTTCAAAGCATGGCAACAGTAGAAGAGCTGCATATGAGTTTATAATAGTTCTCAACTATTTAAAAAGCCCTGTCAAAGCACAGAAAAACAACAGTTTTGCAATGCTTTCTAAAGGTCTGGGGTTCTGCTGGCAATTGGCCAGGTGCCGTCATGGTGACAGAATTACACCCAGTGTCACCTTCTCAAGCTGATACACAGTTGTTCCTGTCTGGAAGCCTCTCCATGTCTAGTTTATTGCCAAGATTTTCAGAGAGGAATCATTGCTATCTTTTAATATGGATAGGTACACTGCCTTAGGAATGAAGTTAGCCTTCTTCATAGCAGTGTTGTGGATTTGTAGCTGAGATTTGTAGACTTCATAGCTGAGATGTGGATTTGTAGGTAAAAGTGCTGGATATGTACTGGTCACTTGACTGTTCTTGAGCAGTGCTGGCACAGCCTGGAGGGTTTTCTTTCTTTTTCTCATTCTGTCTCTGCTCCCAGCAAGTGATCTGGGCTTGGGCAAGAGCCTGGGGGTGGGCACAGTTGAGGCAGCTGAGCTGAATTGAACAAAGGCATGATATCACACTCTGCCATAAAAGCTAGGGAAAGGAGAAGGAAAGGGGAACATTTATGGTTATGGTATTTGTCTTTCTAAGTTATCATTAGCCATGGTGAGGCCCTGCTTGCTGGGAAGTGTCTGGACACTTGCCTGCCGACAGGAAGCAGTGAATAAATTCCTTAGTCTTCTTTGCTTGTGCATGCAGCTTTTGCTTTGCTTGTTAAACCTCCACATAAGTCTTCTCTCCCTCCTACTAATTTCTCCCCACAGGAGAAGGACTGAGTGAGTGTCTGTGCAGGTGCTTGACTGTTGGCCAACATCAGCACAGCACAGAGGAACAAAGTCTGCGAGGCTGCTCGAGCTAGAACAAAATTAGTTGATATACTCTGGTAGATCACACTATAAATACTTACTTTACAGCCATAAACTGACTTTTTAGATTATTTTTATGCCAAATAATGTGATTGTTCTCTTCAGCTCTGTGGTCCCGTTCCATACTCAGATATTTTCTACTTATTTTATAATTCTGCTGCAGGAAACAGAGAATACTGTTCCAAAGATTACAAAAGGGGGTGCCAAGTGTAAGTCATGGTATGTGTCTGTTCAGGAGAGACAGCAAAGTCGTATTCTACACTCTCCATTACCTTTACTAAAATACACCTTTCAAACACATTTGCTGGGCCACACGTCTATAATTTTCTTCAGTTTCTTTTTAGATAGCAAGAAAGTGACCACAGGTCATTATAAGTCAAGTTGTGGGCCTCCTCAGCTTCAATTAGACTGTGTGTTCCCCATCCCTGTGCTCAGCATTTTCCCCTGATACATACCCCAGGTTTCCCATATGTTTCCTGGGCCATGTGACTATCAGGTAGGATGGATACCAACAGACTGCAGAGGTGTTAAGATAAAACTGTGTGATGTTTGTGTCATACAGGATTCTTCTGTCTGGCCTTGAAATCTGTGAGTTTGTGGCTGTATGGCAGAAAGTCAGCAAAAGCATCTGTACATTTACTTTATAAAGTAAAGCAAATACCTGTTCAGGAAAAATTTATTAAAATATCCTGTAAGCACCCTATTCACAACAACCTTTACAGCCTTTTGATTTTAACATTCATATTGTCAACATTTTCTGGACAAACCTTGCTAAACATATTTTTAAATCCATTAAATGCCTTAGCTTCAAGTTTTGCATGAAATATCAGTACTATTGATTAATGCTTTTTCTCTCCTCAGGGCATGGTTTAATTTCACATGAGTTTGTATAATGAAAAAAATTAGTGAATCCGCCAGGAATGAATGCTGAGAGAAAATGTTAAAAATCAATTAAAACACCTTACCAACTACAAGAATAGTCGTATCCTTTTACTAATGAAGGAAGATATATTGCAACATAAAATATCAGAGTTAACCTGATACCTGTGTCCACCAGCTGATTTTCTGCTTCAATTGGCTACAATGGTTTCTGCTGATGTATTTGATTTTAATTTGCCCACTATCAACATGAAATTAATGGAAGATCAAGTAGACAACTCACTTTGGTGGAATGAAAATTTAATTATAAAATTAAATAATAAAAAATGTTTTTATCCCTTGGTGTTTTGCTAGGTGTTTGTTTCATCAGCAGAAACCATTTGTAGACTATAACTTCTACTCACCAGGAAAATAAAATATGAGTTTCCATATGGAGGTTTTCTGTATAATTCAGAAAGTTAATTTTTATCTCATATAATGTGTATCTTAAGGTGTTATTGATTATTACCCCAGTACTAGTTAAAATGTTGGAAAGAATCCCTAATTAAATGTATGTTCTGATTGTTTGTCATGTTTTATCTAAGTAAGGCAATAAACATTAATATTTCAGAATAACATGTGCTTTTATTAAATCAATAGCCAAAGCTTTTGGGAACTTACATTTACTTGCTTTTAAAAATAATTGTTGAAGCTTTTATTCCCTTCTGCTGCAGCCTTTATGAACACTAACCCTCCAAACCTTTATTCTTTTAAATATAAGCTGCTAGTGTATCAAAGCGGAGGCCAGTAGTGCACAAGAAGATAAGCTTTTACAGTGGCAATTCCAGAATTCTATTAAGTAAAATTATGAAGGATTTTAAAATAAATGGGCAATTTATCTTAGGCTAGGAAGGTTGTGCCAATTTCATTAAGCAAGATATATACTTGGTATTCCACCCTTATAGTTGCCATAAAATGCTGTATTATCAGATTTTTTAAAAAACCTTTGAAGGTACAGATCATCTGCCTGTGGTATTTTAAAAATTACTCTAACAGACTTGACATACAGTGTGTATGAAAATCCCAGCAGAAACTGCCTACAACTGTTGAATACCTACTCCCAACAGCCTGTCTGCCTAACATCGGGCAGCAGTGAACTGTCACTGAGTAACAAATGCACATGCATGCCTTTTGTCCCTTACTATGGCTTTGCACCTTCCATTCATTCCCCCAGGTGATCTACAAGACAAATATCATCCCACATCCAGAGTTTAGCAGTAAATAATGAGTGCAAATATGTTTCAATGGAAGAAAGGCAATTATGGAATTAAAAGGTAGACTTCTTTCTTTTTCTTTTCCCCTTTCTTTTTGAATTGGTATAGTTTCTTGGAGTTTAAAATCAGCAGAAACTTCTAGGAATATTTTTAGTGATCCCTGTATAACAGTCCATGGGACTCTTCTGTATTATCCAGTGGTAACTTGAAGGAACAAAGTCATTTTCTGTCAAATGGTTTTGGCTTGGTTTTCTTCTTTGCTGAAAAGGAGCCAGTTTGTGCAAATCTGTCCTGGGGGTAATATTCAGAAATATAATTAGTACATGATGCAAAGAGTAATAAATTGGATTTATGGCCCTAAATGTTTGGCTCTAAAGGCATGCAGATTGAAGCTAGAGGATATCCTAGAATAAAAAAAAATAAATGGTAGAATTATTTTTATGATGACAGTGCTGCTTCTTATGTTATGGATATTAATGAGATCCTACTTCTCTTCTGCATTTATAATTGGATAATAAAATCATCATTGCTGTCTATATTCAGGATGTTTGGACCCATAACCAAGACTGAAAAATCTGTTTTGATTTCTGCATCTCTAAAGTTTGCCAGTGAGTTAGAAACTGTATGTGATTATACCTGCTTCTATCATTTCTGTGCACAAAGCCGGAATTATTCTGATGATAACCTGAGTGTATCTGATATATCCTTGACAAAACAGTTTCAACGAGTTCACCAGCATATTTTATGGGACAGATAATGACAAGCCTTTATTTTTTAAAGGGGCTTGTTGAATGACATATATTCTTTGATATATCTTTAGGCCCACTTTACAAA
Organism: Drymodes brunneopygia; assembly: GCA_013400955.1. Lineage (NCBI taxonomy): Eukaryota > Metazoa > Chordata > Aves > Passeriformes > Petroicidae > Drymodes > Drymodes brunneopygia. Next base: position 216,220 of record VZTZ01030498.1, on the reverse strand, counting down.
CAGGACAACCCAAACTAAGAAGCAGTATATTTACAAAATATGATAGCCGATACATTGCTCTTTTTTAGATGTTTTTGTCATAAAGCCAAGATTTGCAGTTCCAGGTTTTTTCAAGCTTTTTATTTAGATTTGCCTTCAAAGTTTCCACTGATGGTAGGATAGATCTGATTTGTAAGTTATGAATTTGTGTTTGACAATTTGTCAATTTGACAACTTGAGACTACTGAAAAAAAGAATAATTGAGTTTAAAAATATGTGGAAAGAAGAAATTATGAAATAAGTTTCTAAAATGCCAAGGGTACATAGGTATGCCAGTGTAATTGCCACTGTTATATAAAATGCTATGTTTCCAAATGGCTAGAAACTGCAAATTAATGTAGGGAAGTTCAGAGATCAACTGTAAGTTTACATGGTTAAAACCAGCAACAAACAAGTAAGATTGGTAAGATGTTTCTGCTAGAAGCTATTGGTTCAGCAGGCTAAGTGTCTTTTGGAAGCAGTCAAAATTTACAAAAAAACAAAAAGGATTTTTTTGGGTGAGATTTTGCTGATGGTAACACCTCAGAAAGAAACCTGGTAGCAATGGAATTGCTCAGAGTTTGCACACTCCTTGACACCCAGTTGAGTCCAAGAGAGTTCTCCATGTGGGCAGTACCAGAGCTAGATTGCCTCTTTCCTAGAATTTTAGCATTTTAGATAGAACAGAATAAGTTTTCCTGATGCTGTTCTAAGAGTTACATGGTTAGCCAGACATAAAGTTCAGGGACTCAAGTGGCAAAATCCTTTTGCATATACTGACTGAATCCAAGCTGATGTGAAGATTGACTGTTGCCTAAATAAATATGAAAGACAGAAAAAAATGGAAAAAAGGTGAAAGCAGTAAATACAATGCAAGGGTCAAAATGAAGCTAAATTTTTGAATGTCAACATTTTGGGATTATATTCAGTATGTTCAGTTTTAGGAATAGTTATGATTGTTTTCTTACCAAAAACACTAGTGAGACTAACAGCATGCTGAAATTAAATTTATCCTGTGTTGGCTTCATTTTAATTTCGATTGAAATGCTTGAGAAACATAACACTATTTTTAATGACAGGTAAAGACAAGTTATTTGTGTGATCCAAGTAGCCATAATTTATACTATTTGATGGTTTACAAGTATTTAAAAAATAGATAAAAATAGATTAAAAAAGTATTTAATCTATTCCACACCTTTTTGTTAAAAACAATGTAACTAACTATAGATACTTTATTCGCACTATAACATAAGTCTTACATCAGAAATATTTAGGTTTTAAAATTAGTGGTTTAACCTCTGACAAAACCAAGAGTGAATATAGAGGCCTACTCATAGTTATCCACAGCATACCTACATAGCTGAGAGACAGATTCAGAAAGTCATAGAAAATGGGATCTCTTTTCAGCATACAGAATAAAAAAATCAACAAATTCAACTTGCTTAGGCGGTACTTGATTACAGTAAGACAAAACCTCTCTAAAATTCCACCTTCTGCATAGTATATTCAGCAGAGAAACGTATCAATTCAGTCAAGGTCCACATGTTGTAACCTGCAAGTGTGACAGCCTGCTACCTTTGGAAAAGCCCAGAATGAGAGTTTTTTTAAATGTAGGTTTGTACAGCAAACTAATACATGAAGCACATATTCAAGAAGCAGGAAGCTTATGTTTCCATCCTCTGCATGAGGAGATTGAAACCCCTGTCTACTGTTTCCTGTAAGATTACTCAGACTCTCAAACCATTGGGTTTTTCTGTGCTTTTTACTGAGATTGTGCCAAAGGCATGAAAACAAAAGACTCATTAAGCACAGATGAGAACCTTCTTGTACCATTAAGCTGCAGTATTTTTCACCTTGAAGAATAGATCCTCCTGTTCTGGTTTCCAAATAAAAAGCAGTTTGTGTAATTTAAAGCAAGAATCTCTAACCACTAAACTATTAAATAAAGGGCATTTGAGGATTAGATGGCAGGTCAGTGGGTTTTTGGAGGACTTCAGTATTGAATTGAGGCAAAGTACCAAATCTTCCTACTTGTGTCTTCTAACAGGCAATAGATACCAGTAGATCATCAGCAAATACATTTGAGGCTCTGTCATAACACAAATCAATAAATGAATAATGATTCTGAGATGGTCTTTATATTTTCTCATGCCACAACAATTTATTAGTATATTAAAAGAGATCTATTGAGCTAGTTCCTTCACAAGTATGTATTAATTTAAATCTGAATTAATTGTTGTATTATTTCATACTTTTATAATGAAAACTGCAGTGATTTCCCCATTTATTAGCAACTTTAATGGATGTACCTAATTAAATTGCAGTATGATTAATAGATATTTGAATATATATTTACAAATATTGTCTGTTTTCTGCTTTATTAAAATATGGCATGGTTTAGCATCACTTCCTTTCAAGGCCTAGGAAGTACTCTGCTGAAAATGATGAAAGACAGAGGCTTGAGGCTTCTCACTGAATTAAATTAGGAGTTTCAGAGTCTCCAGATTTCACTCCAAGGTCACTGTTCCACAATAAAATAACTTAAATACTTCTAGTTCTTGCAAATGTCCAAAGTTTCTCTTGGTTTTGTCTTTCAGTCTCAGAAACTAAAACGTCTTTCATTAATTTTAATTCTTGCAAACCTCTTCATTAGCATTGTAAATAAATAAATAATTCATCCATACTTTAAAACAAAGCATTTATTAATTCTTTTAAAGAAAGGAAAAAGCAAAACAGCACAAACCAGACACAATCCCTCAAGAACAGACAAATCCTAACTGCTGAAAACCCAGTTTTAGCAGCAGCTGATTTTTGGATATCTGAGAGTGCAAGTTATAAGATAGAAACCTAGAGACAGAAAAAGATTAAATTATATATATTCTCTTACAGCAGTTGTAGGATTTAAAGTGTCACTATACTTTGGTTGATTAAGATCCTTAAATTGCTGTCTTTTGGAGATTTTCTTCTCAGGACAGTGTCTAATCCCCACCTCTCCCTAATCCCTCCTTTGTATTGTCTAAGGAGCTTCAATGTGCTTAGGTCCGTGATTTTTATTAAGATCTTTCCAAAGCACAGGGGAAGTTTTGAGTGCAAACCAAATTTTCAGTGTTCATGTTCAGCTGCATAGAAATTCACCTAATCCAGTCCAGTAGGAAAAACTGGAATGGAAGATATTCACTAGATATTAATTGAAATCAATATTCCCTGCTTCCAGATGGCTATGCCAACGTTTTCTTTTTCCCATCCTTCTGGTCCAGTATTTGATTCTGAATAAGTACCTAGTTTGTTTATTACAGCATTCTTCTGATACTTGCACTTGTACTACCACAGAAAGAAAAGAAATTTGATTATTCATAGTCCCACATCTTCTCCCTACCCTTTTGTTAACAGGATAAAAGTCACGGCCTGAGGACTGGGGGAAAAAATAACTAGTTTTTGGAGTTAGTCATACTTTGAAAATACATGACAAATTATGTTCTTCATGCAAAAATGGGGGGAGTGCAAGGCAATCATAACAGAGTTAGGTGCAGGCATTATCTTTATTTTTACCAAAATTTCCATGCTGAAGCAAATTCTCATATTCAGTCATTTAAGTGCTATGGAAATCAACTTTGTAGAAGTGTAAGAATCAAGAGACTGTAGATATCTATATGCTCTCATTTCACAGTATGTATGAGTTACATGCTAATATTTGGCTGTGTCTCCAGAGCGTTTCCCAATGAACAGTTAAAATGCTGTGTGAGTCACAGACATGACAGTATTAAAAAAATTTAAAATTTGTGTAAGTATGAGCCAATGATATACTGATAGCAAACATGAAGAAAACTGGGGTCTTGAGCACACCCTGTTCCTAAGGGAACTGCTAGAGCATGTTCAGTGCAGGTCTGAGATCCCAGAAACATCATAGAACTTACAATAAATCATTAAATTTCATACCTTACCACTTACATTCTCTTTATGTAGTCCCAGCTACAGAAAGAAACAGTTACACAGGGAAATTACCATTTACTTTGAGACACCATAGAAATGTAAGAAGCTTCTTCACCATCCCATTCTATTTGGAGGATGGATCGTTATAAAACAGTATGTGTAGAATTTAAAAGAAACAATAAAAAGTGAAAAAAAATTAGTAAATATTTTACATTAATCAAAATAAGAAAATAAGATTACAGTAGCTTTCATTATTTTCATCTTATTAAAGAAAAAAATGTCAATGTAGTTTCTTTACCTCTTAATGTTTTTGACAATTATGAAATATTCTGCAAGAGACTAAATGATGGTCTAGTTGCTACAAATCAACCACACACCACTGAATAATTTAATTCAGCTGCATGGTCATATGCATCTACTGAGGCTCTTACTCCTGTACAGTGGTTTTCTCATACCCAAGGTTGACAGTTTTGCAGTAAGAGGGACCCAAAATGTAGAATAAATAAACATCTCAGTCAGGACTGCGGGGTTTTGTAGTGTGTAAGCTGTTTCTAGTTTGAGCTCTCAAAGAAATTTTCCTTTATGGCTTATGCCAGTGATACTAAATGAGTCAGCTGGCTATTGAGCAGATAAAATTATGGCTTTGTCATAGTGAAAATTGATTGCAAATTTTAGCTTAATAAAGTAAACATCTCAGACAGAAAGAACCAGTATCTGTTACCTTTTCTTTTCTATTCTATTCTACAATGAAAACCCCAGCTCCCATTAATATAGAACATTGACCAGGCCAACAGGATTCCCAGGGGAAGATCTGACAAACAGTTCACTCACTCTGCTGTATGGGAGATTGCCAGTATATTTGCATTGCCTGATACATGTGACAAAAGCAGGCATTTCTGGGGCAGCTCAGGGCAGAAGAGGCCTTTAAATGGTCCCATCCCTCAACTCTCAGCTTTCTTTCCTAAGGGAACCTTTTGTACTTTTGTCTCTGTTTCAAGTGATGATTTACTGCTAAGCTGCAGGCAGCACTGTACAGTCCCCTAGCTCCACACGTTCCCTCAGGATGGTGGGAAAAAACACTCTTCCAGTCACTGCAGTTCTGCAGTTATCTGTTGTCAAGGACACTCATCAACTAACCCTGGCAACCCAGGAAAGCTCCCTCTTGCATGATCGCCCCCCATGTATGGATGCAATGAGATGCCTTTGACAGGAGGTGTCTGCATGAGGTACGATGACCTGAGGAGTGGCTTACAGACAGGTATGCTCTGGGAGAAACATTTTAGCCTCCTATCCAGATATATCCTGGCTTCCTATTTAGCAATCAAACACAGATAAACCTATTATTTTTCACATAATTTCCAAGGACTAAGGATCGTTTGTGATCTCAACTCTTTTCAGATTTTATTAGAGTAGGTGCTCCTGCAAAACAGGCCATTTGTTTCTTTAGAAAGATAATTAAACTAGCTGGGAAAAATGCTTAATGTGGTAGCTAGTGCAGAAACTGTTCTATCACCCTGCTACTCAGATTTCACATTTTAAAAATCTTGACGTCTCTGTAAATCAATGAGCTATTTTTGTTTGTTTACCTGATTGTAAGCTGGTGAAACTGAATATATTTATAAATGCTGATATCTGCTGTATTAAGAACAGCAAGTTCAGTACAAAGCACACCTGAGCCCCCTGAATTTTGTCAGATATTTATGGCATTTCATTATCTCAGTTTTCAGATTATTTCACCTCAGTTTCAGATTCTTAATGAAAAACAGTCATTTCTCCTGCTGTTTTGATTTAGTATTTTACTGAATTTCATCCTTATTTATTTGTAAGATAAAATCCCTCTCAATTCTTTAGAGAATTTTTTTCAAAAGGTTATGCCAATTCTGCTGTCTATATAGCTGAAGAATTTAACAATTGATGGACCTGAACTAGGACATCACATTGTTGATTCTTTATATTTTAAATCCATGGAGATGCAGTGCATATTTTGATCATAACTTTCCAGAATTGAACATAGATTTACGTAATGATTATGTCATTTTATGTTATTCTTTCCCTCAGATATAAGTGTAAGCAAAGTTAAAACAGAAGTAAAGTTATTCCTGAGAAATCATCATGATTCATATATTCTAAGTTTATTTTCAAGAAATAAATCGATGTTTTGGGACGATTTTATACACAGTAGCCTGTTGTTCATTCCAATGAAGATTTAAGCCTGGCAGAATGACTGGAACTAGACACCAGCTTCCCCTTGGCACAGCCAAACTATTTGAGTTATTCAGTAGAGCAGGAAGGTGCTGGATTGCTTCAGTTGCTGCTCCTGGTGGAAGGTCACTTGGATACAAAGCAGTGTCTGTAGTTGGTGCTGAGACTCTGTGACAATTTGGAGTGAAATCCCTGTCTCAGGGAAATTCAGTACAAGGTAAAGACATTTTGGAAGAAGGGCCTGTCCACTCCTTTTAAAGCTCTGGTTTCTAGGATTAGCTTTTTTTTCTTCTTGGTGGCACATGTACACATACTCTCCTCTAACGCTGACGTGTACACACAGAAACATGCACATATGTTCACGTGGCAGAACTTCCTCAAGACAATGCTGAACTGCAGCACATCTAGATACAAAGATTTCTATGAGGGCAACTTCATTTCTTGATCTGGGTTAACTCCCTGCCCAAAGCATTATTTTTATTATTTCTTTAAAAGTCTGGGCTAACTCCAAACCCTGTGTCCCACAAGCTTTGAGGCTTTCTTAATCTTACCTTAGTCTCTTTCCATAAAAGGGGGAATCTGCCAGCATCCAGCTACAGCATGTTGCTAGCAGTTCTCAATTCCTCCTTCTGCAAGATTCCTGCAGCTGATAGCTTCTCTACCTCCTGCTTTGAACTCTATTCCAGCCAGCCCACGCTGCACCCAGTGTGACATAAGATGTTGCAGCAGTTCTCTTGTTTCTCTACTGTAAAAAATTCTTCACCTTCTCTGCTTTCTGACAGTTTGCCCTTGCTCTGACTCCTGCCTTCTCATACTACGATATCACAGCCTGCCAAAGATGGTGTACCAAGAAAGGGGAGCACATCTGCTTCCATATCATGGCTAGGTCAGCAGAAAGAGAATCGATTTAATAAAATTTATTTTTGGAGATTCTACCTTTCCTGATCCAATATAATCAAATCCAGTAGTGAAATAATCCCTAAACTGGCTATTTTTCCTTCAAAGCTTGAAACCATAACACAAGTAAGTTCTCAGTTCTTCCTGATATGGATTGCAAAAACACTAACTTAAAAAAGGCACTTTGGAATTGAATTTATATTATCTCTAACTGGTTAAAAAAGTACAGCTGGATTTTGAAGAGCTAATAAGGCTTAACAAGTCTATAATCAGGAGCAGGACTCAGCATATGGAATAGAAAATTTAACCCAAGCAGCCTTTTATTTTCACCAACAGAGTTAGACCAAGTCTTAATACTCTAGAAAATGCTACCCTTTGCCTTTATACAATAATAAAGACTTGATGGGTTTTTTCATATGGAGTTCATATTCGCTGAGTAAGAGGCAGTTGGGGTTTGTATGGTAATAAGAGTTAGAATTCGTTGCCATGGGTAACCAAATGAAAACAATAAATTATAAAGCCAAATAAAATTGTCAAGATGCATTTTTGAAAACTCAGTGATTTTTCAAAAAAGTTTTCTGTACCTTTCACAGTGATTAGATGTGACTGGTACAGAAAAAGCAACTGGCAGAAAATAAAAGTACTAATTGTGAGTGCCTGGGCAGCTACACAAATTAACAATAAATTTGTGTTCACTGAATAGGAAAGAAATACAGACTGTCCTGAGGGGAGAATGAAGTCTTGCTGCACAGTGCAAAACTTCAGGTTAGGGACAGTATTCCAAGAGTTAGAGGAGAAAGCTTGCTGAAGCACCTGTAAAGACAAACCCTGGAAAACCATTGGCAACCTTCATGTTCGAGCTTCATGTTTTAGCTAGTTTTTATTTTGATTATTTATTAGTTTGAGTGATCACATCAAGTCAAAAGACTCACAGCACCACCCTTAATTTATTTTTCCTGCACCTCTGCACTTACAGCTTCTCAGCAAGTCTGGTAACCCTACTTTGAGTCATGTTCACCTGCAAAGGCCTCTAAGATGATGTAAGCAGGGAATGTCTAAGGAACTGGTGTTTAGGTACGAGAAAACATCGATTCAAAGGAAGCATCCTCTGCTGCCTGTGTTCTGCCTGCATCACAGGACGAGGCTGTGTCTACTGAATTGCATGGCACAGCTTTGCATGCAGCAGTGTCACAGGATTTAACTTGAAATGATACCATTTTATAGCACAGAAGTTAATCTGATACAGTACATAGATTTTTGCCTTTACTTTTTTGTAATTTAATAACTTCTGTAACTTAATTCATCTGATACCCAGTGTCTTGACTATCGATAGCAATGAGATCAGTGTCATCTCTCGAAATGTGGCTCCAGGATATCATGTGAAGAATCATGTAAAATTTCTTAGGAACTGTTTTCCACTGAGTTCTCACAGAGGGGCTATATAAGCCAGCCACTAACTAATAAGGGTTTTGACACAGTTGTTCTTTCAGAGATTCCTAATTACCTACCAAAAATTTTTATTCCACTGACTGAAGCAGTTAGTGATTTCTGTACATGTGGTACTCAATCATGTGGCCTTGCTGCCACTTGATTCCCACTGACTGTGTGACGAATCCCTCACAAAACAATTTCCAGAAGCAGAAATAATTTGGCAGTGGAACTACTTACATGGAGCAATGTTGCTTTGGGCTTATTTTTGAGGATGAATTTTGAAGTGCATCCATTCTATTGGATGAAAGATTTCTGCCAGTAAGGTTTAAGATGGTGTTAAGGTGGCCTCCAAGAAAGCAAACATTTAGATAGTTGAAATGGGTGGGATGGACTGTGTAAGGAAAAATAAATATATAACAAAATTACCTCGGCTTAAGGTGTTTATTTTAGAGCCCATAGACACATGCTCTAATAGCTTATGGGTATTTCTCTGTCAGTTTATACACATATGAGAGAATCATTAAAATAGACCTTCATGATTAATACAGGGATAAGGATCATAGGCAAATTCATAAAACACAGACCACAGTTTTTCTAATTATTTCTAGGAATTTAAGTATCTTCCTTAAATTCAGATCTTCATTGACAGAGTCTCTTTTTCTAGTCAGTGGAAAACACCTGAGAAAGATTTGGTCCACAGAAGGGTCAAATCATCTTCTGGAGAAACTTGATCCACTTTTCACTGAAGATTCTGTCAATTATATAAGAAGTCCAGAGCAACTATGCTCCTGGAAACCTCAATTCAATACCTAAAATTTGTCAGAGTAAAATGGCCCCAGGAAAATGGTTCCAAAAACTTCAAATGCACCAGGCTGTGCTGTAATTCAGTTAACAGACTTTCAAATTAGTCAGGAAATGTGATCAAAGCATCACATTAAGGCACTATTAAGAGGAATACACTTTGATCATGACTAATGAGGTGCAAAAGCAGGGAAAAAAAGGAAAAGAACTTCTGTGGAATAAAAGGATAATTAAATGTACGAACTAATCTGCCTCCATACTGTCTTATTGACAGGGCAGAGGTTAATATCAGTGCATATTTAGGCAGACATTATTAGCTAATTTTCTAACCAGTTCTTTTCACGAAAGCTGAGGCTACTTGTGTTGAGAGTAAAAAGCATTAAACATAAAAATATTAGGTTATAAATGGGTGGCTCTAATGTATTTTTCCATACCATTTCAGGACTAAGTATTGAGTCTAAAATCCACTGTTTGGAAAAATTGGTGAGGCTTTGTTAATGTGTTGAAAGACTAGAACTAACCAAATATTGAATAGATTGATTAAGCTTTGTATATCTCTTTGTGAGAGATTAAGTGAAAGCTCCATTTATTGACAGAAAACCAGAAAAGCATGAGTTGTTTTTTCTACTAAAAGAAAGGATACTTTTAATTTTTAGATATATCATTAATTTTCCAGATATTACAGGGCCTTTGGTTTATGGATAAGGAATCTGATATTGGTGTGGTTTGTACTGCAAAAAAGTATAGCCATGCTACTGGGCATGAAGGAGGCCTCTGTGCTCCATGCTCTGCTGATCTAGCACAATAAATATGTGTGATAATAAAGCTAGATTTAAAGTGAATTTAAAAGCTGTGAATTTATCATCATTTATCTTCAGCTTTTATTGATCTAAAAAAGGCTGTGCTATCAAAAAGAGGAAAAATAAAATGTCTTATAAATAATGTGAATCAATACTTCTGATGTACTGTCACAACTGTTGGTAGTATGAAAAATAATAAATGTAACACAAACTACTCCGGGTCTTAGATAAAATTTCAACCAAGCTGCAGCAGCTGGTGGGGATACACATTTTTGTAAGGAGTGCAGCAAACTTTATATTCTGTTTCCCTACCATCAGCTACATCTAGCAGCAACAAGGTTGTATAAACAATGTATTACCCAATAAATAGCCTATAATTATGTTGCATAAGTGTGCTGTGCTATCTTGAGCAGATATGGTACAGTACACCTAAATATAGTGGGATGTAGCATTAATATATTATTATCCTATGAGTATATTATATAGTTATATAGTACCTACATTATTATTATGTGGTATTAATAAAATTTCATTGTTGCATGCACTGTCAAAGCCAGATTCACTAAGATTTATTTCACTTTTTTGTAATATGTATATGTTAATCTAAAATACTGTGTGGAGTCTATAGCCTTAATATGATACACTGACCACTTCTTTATTGAATTATTACATTTATATTTTTAAAATCTGGGTAAGAACTATCCCTTTATATTGTGACCACTAAAGCTAGGAAAACTGTCAAGTTTTTTGCATAGTTAGAACTCAGTTTATACCACCTATGAATGTTGTCCATGACATTATCCTTATATTTGTATTCACTCTCTTTGAAGAGTCTCTGTGTGCACAGTTATTCTCACTCTTAACCAGAGATTGGAATCTTTCTGAAATATAAGTTAGACTAAAAAGTCTCTCTTCTTAATTGCATCTGTATTATTGGAGTTGTATTAGCTTCTCTTCATTGCTCAAAGTTCCCTTTGGTTACCCATAGGTAGTACACTGTCCTCATCCTTTTACATGGGCTCCAGAGGCTTAAATGTACACCTTTAGTCCTGAAACTGTCTCTGTTTTAAGCTGCTGTAATTATCAAATGGAAAAGAAAGATTATTTATTGAAATGCTGGGCTTTTTGGTAAGGCAATAAATAAAACATCAATATTACTGAATTAATTGACTAAAGCAGCAGCTGGTTCCTAGGCTAAGTTATCAATGGATTCCTCACTTCGTATTAAAATGTGTTGTGGAGCAGATTTTTTTAGAAAGAAAACTAAAAACCAATTAATATTTGTTTATAATGCTGATCAACATGTCTAATAACTGTTGCTAGCATTTTCATGAGCAGTTTTGTTTTTCAGTATTTCTAAATTAATAAATTTCTCTTTGGCCTTGTAATTTATGATTGACAGATGGTGGCTGTGCAATGTATTTTGGAACAAATGCAGATGACAGACTGTAGGTGGGTAGTGTATTGAGCTGGCCAATCCCAGCATTCTGTCCACTCTGCAAGATGCTCTCATAACATGAATAAAAAAACTGGATTTTTATTGCAAGAGCACCAACAGGCCATCAGAAAGTAAAAAATATGCTGTAGAGCATTTGAAACTTGGGGGGAAAAGTTATCATAAGTTCTGCTTCTGATCAGGAGCCAAAACCAAGACATTTTTTCACATACCCCTACAGAAGGCTTCATTGTACTCAAAGATGAGTAAAGTTTTAGATAAAACAGGGACAGAATTTTAAGGTATTCTAATTTATCCAAATTTGATTTCTTAGATACAAACAGCAAAAATGTACATTTTTGTTGATAATTCTCATCCTACTCAAACTATAGTCTACCTGTCCATAACAGGGTTGTCTGCCTCTTAAGATCCAAAAGCCCCATCAGCCCTGTTCAGCTGCCCCATCTGAGCAATGCATGCTGTAAGGGGAAGAAGGCAGGTTCTGTAAGAATCTGGGTGAAATAAGGGCTGCCAGACTATGATCTCAAGATGCAGCTGAGCCAGTTTTGTTAAACGCAATGATCACATGAGTTCTCAGTTGCTGAAGATGGTTTTGGTCTTGATTCTTTCCAAAGGCCTTGGCTTTTTTGATATGTTGAGAGGTCAGGAAAGGGTGGCAGTTCTGAATGGAATCTTTGTGAAGAGAAGAAGCAGAAAGAGAAGTGCTCTTCGATAGCTGGGAGCAGGAGATGGCTGTGAAAAGGAATGTGGTCACCATGGAAGAAATTGTGGCAAGTTGATAAGGAGACTGTCCAGGCAGGAACCGTGCTGAATGCAGAAGACGTAAAGCCAGTTGTAAGATTAGTGTGTTCCATGTTGGGAAAGGGCTAAGCTGCTGGTAGAAGGGCAGAGGGCCAGAGAAACATACATTTTCTAGCACTTAGAGCAGATTGGGAAGAAAAATTGGGAAGGTGTCTGAATAATTCTAAATGAGCAGGTGGAGAAAATTAAGCAAGCATGGAAGAGAAGGGTAACAAATTTTCCCTTCATTTAAGTTAATTTTGAAAGCAGACTGTTGTTCAGGGTAACAGAAAATGCTTAACAGCAAAGGAGGAAATATAAAGAATTTTAAGACAGGAATTGGCAAGAAAAATGGGCTCTGAATTTCTAGAGACACCTTTCATGGGTGCCAGATCATTTATCTACAGAAAGAACCTGGAAGATGTGTTTTGTAATTAACAGGCATAAAGTGGAATTGATTACTGTAAATGAAAACTGATGTGAGACCTAAAAGTAAGATGCTACCTGGAATCAGTTTTACTGTGCCAGGTGGGTACATTGACAGATGACTCTTGTTAAACTCCATCCCTGGTTAGCTCGTGTGTGAGATGGACTCTGGGAGACAGAGGCCAAATAAGGGAGCAGCTGAGGGGCTGAAGACCATCTGGCAAGGAATGAAGGAAGAAACATGTTGCATTGCAGGAGTTGGCCTGTTTTTGGAAAAGACTTTAAAAGGTATGTGTTCAATAGCTAGCCAGATTCTCTGTGGGTTGTGAGGTCTTGAGCAACCTATTGTGCTACTTCACTACTGATCCTGAGAGACGAAGCCAGGTAGTAAATGGCTTGTGACTAGCTGGAGGAGGATGAAAATCTCTAGGCATTTTGAATATAGTCTGTCTGGAAATCAGCATATGCCATGAGGTTCTGAGGGTTACTGCTGCCACATGGTGTTATGAGAATGTGGCTGCCACACACAGTGAAAGAATTGAAAAATGTCCCCATTTGATGTTGTTTTCAGTCAACAATCTCTCAGCATGCATCTCTATAACTGGGGCACAACCTAATAGAAATAAGCAATGGCTGCACTATTTACTATGATGATGACTAATGTCAATGTTTTAGGTTTTTTCATTCCAAATAAAAACTTGTGATTTGCTTCTCCTCTTGTACAATTAGATCAAGGCTATTACGTAGTTTACCGAGTTCATCAAGTTCACCACATACATAAGAAATTGACATGGTTCTTCTTTCAGTCAAATAACAAATGCCCAGGAAATATGGCTGAAAGCAATTACATTAATGACAAAATATGTTTCATAATTGCTTAATTTTTCTGATTTTAACGATAATTTAACTTTTTCTAAAAAGCACTGAAGCTTTAATAGATTAAATAATCCATGACAGATATCTCTTAACTTTGGATTTACAACCACCTGCAATGACGCCAGCATTTGAAAGAATCTTTGTGATGCAGCTGCGAAATACCAAGGTTGATCCTTTCCTTTGGAAATGTATTGAATAGAAATTTACGCCTAGAGAACAAACAGGGCACAGCTTGGTTTTGTATTGATCTTATCACTGAAATTACCATGGCAATTCTCCAGGACATGATGTAGGTAGATAGATGTGACTTGCTATGTTTACCAATATCTGAACTTACTTAGCTCTGGAGATGTCTCTGTAAAGAGTATCATGGATGTGTCTGTCTCAGTGAATTGGTATTATGTAAATATTAAGTAATTTCAGTAATGTCTTTTTTTGTCTCTAAATATCACAATGTTAGGAAGACAAAAATATTTACTGGGGCACTGAATAAGAAAGCTTTTATTTGAAAAGTGCTTGTCTGAAATTTCATAAAGCTATGAAGGGGAGAAAAAAAGTCTGTGTATCACTGTCACATACATAGACAATGAAGGGGAGTGAAAACTGCAGGTGAGAGAAGCTCACTGCAAAAGAAGGGGTGGGTAGCAACCAGGAGGATGAGATTGGGAGTAATTACAAGCTCAATGATTAAGCTTTTTAAGCACAAATGGGGAATTGACACACTTTCAGAACAGCAAACTACAATGTTTACAATAACTGTACCTGGGGGGAAGGAGACAGTTCTGGTCAGGACACTTAGATGTTTTTTGCCTTAAAGGAAAGTCATAATATTTTTGGATAGTTATGCAAAGAAAGACAACAATCATATTTGTTTTAACAATGTGTTTCTAGAAATGTATGTTTGTGAAGAGCTTAATAGATGGCAATATAGGAACTGAATTGTTTGTGAGATTTCATTAATAACCTGCTTCATGTTGAGAAGGAGAGAGGAAATACAAAGGTTTGGAAGCATGTGGGGAAGTTATTAAAGTTCACTTTATGCTAAAGAGAAAAGATACTAAAATATGTATCTAAAATGAATGGCTCTTCAGAGCCAAGTCTTTAGGAGAGATCTAGTGGTAGTTACTCAGATAGACATGAAAGCAAAGAGCTGGCATTTCCCTCAAGTACAGAGAATGACCATTGGCATTTCAGGAGTGGTAACTATCCTGAATTCTGCTGGATAAAATCAGTGTGGAATGAACGTCTTCTAATGAGTTGAAGTTATCCATTTTACCTGATGACTTCTTTCATCTGGTTTTATGCCTTGTTTAGAAGTCTGTCCCTTCCCTGTTGTACCTCGCTACATCTAATATTTGATTTGTAGTACCTTGATGCCATCAATGCTGTGAGTGAATACACAGCTGGAATTTGGACTAAGGTCAGTTGTTCATTTTGACCAAACGAGTTGTGTGAGCTCCATGCTCATTGTAGCTCTTTGAATCCCAGACCACATGTAGAGGTAAGCTCTTCTGTAACTACCAATCTGCAGACTCAGCCTGGGATATGGCAATTATGCCATGATTTTCTTTCCCCTCCCTCCTTCTTTATCAGCTGGCACAGAGTCTGCAAGGCAAGCTGATCCTATGATCCATGCTTGTGGATAATTATAAAAATATCTCTGAAATGTGTTTCAAGAAATTTCTTATGAGAGAACTTGCACTCAACTTGCACTTTTTTGACCATAATGACTTCAAAAAATGGTTGTTTAAAATGTCAGACAAAGAAAATCACTGTACAAAAATAAAAGGTTTTTTTGGGTATAAAAGTGCTAGTTCAGAAAGTTCCATTCAAAATCAATTTGAATACTAAGGAATTAAAGGAAGATTATATAGAACAGAAGGATTTGACTCTTTAAATGGAGTACTCACTAGACAACTTCTAAAGTAAATCAACTTGACAGGCATGTTAAAAAAAGAAAAATAACTAATGTTTGCATATTAATGAGGAGCATATTAGAATATTTTCTTCTAGAAAATAGAATATTTCTACTAGAAAACAAATAGCTGTGAGAGAGATAACAGCTGGTATGGGAATTGGTAACATTCTTATCTCAATTTACAGTTGCTGGATAATGGCTCCTTGTGGAATGTGTGAATGAGTATACCTAAAGGGTCATAAACCTCAGGAAATTCCCCAGACACTCAATAGTGAAAGGAGAAATCATGTCTGTTTTTCAAGAAAAGCTGTTTTGCTGTTCCTCAATGTTAGGAGAAGTTCTATCATGTGGGCTGAACAGCTTGGGTGTGGTACTTTTACAGGTGAGAGAAGACACCCTGTATCTAAATCAGCATGCTTAGGAAGTGCTCAAATGCTTTATTTCTCCCTGATCATGGATATCCTTTCCTTAGACATCTTATTCAGGTTGTGGATTGAGCAAGGAATCTTAGTTCTAAACTTGACACTGATGCATGACCCTAGACACTGCAAAAGGCTAATTACGTCTGAGAATTATCCCAAGTGCCTTGTGCAGTAATCGAACAGGAACACTGTGCTAATACTGTAAATGGAGCAAAGGTCTCCTGAGTCTTAACTGCAAGAACTTTTCTGTTGATAGGGGGAACTCTCTGCACTTGAACATATAACTGATGGCTTCACGATGACTTCCACTTAATCAAAACCAATCTGTCATTGGAGTTTTTTAATCATAAAGGTCAAAAGCTTTCCATATGCTTCCTATTATTATTGCAGTCTCTAACAGAATATAGTATTGAATATGTGTCTTTTACAGAATGAAATATGCACCACAAATTATATTTGACAATTCTTTGTATAATACTGAATAAAACCTTAGATCTGGTATAGGAGGAGTACAGGGCAGACCTAAACAAAAAAGCTGCTAGAGAAAGACAAATTAGCTGGACAGAAAGAAAGGGAAACAGACAATATACTATGAAAATATACTCTGTCTCCATTATTTAAAAGTTTTCATGTAATTACAGGATGTACTGTACATGTGTTTTTAGACATCATCAGACAAAGTGGATGGCAGGTACATAAAATATTTCAAATTAGTCATGAGGCCCTGTTCTCCCTTCCTTGTGATGTGTGAACGTGTTGACAGAAGTCTAAATTACAGTCTCTGTTTTGAGGTGGCTACATTTGAAACATCACACCAGTTTATAAATCTCAAATTGCAGTGACCCAATTTATCCATACCTGTCTTTGCTTCTTACTCTGTTTCACCTCCTTTTTCTTCTATATTTAGGACTGGAAACAAACAAAAATTTTACTTTTTTTATCTATCTTATGTAGTTGATTTGGTATTTGTGAAAACAAGAGGGTAGCCTGCTTTTTAGAAAATATGCTGGACATGGTATGTAATAGATCACATACCTGAAATGTTATTTTTCATTGCTTTGTGCATCAATGTGTTTATTTTTTAAGCCAGGAAATCACAGAACAAACTTTCATATAATGATGAAAAATTTGAAGTAGACTTGAAGGACAGTAAATCAGTGGTTAGCATGCTGAAGCACAGGCTCTGTGACAAATTAGGAATGGTGAAGACCCATACCACTTAGCTGTGTACTTCCATGATACAGCTGGAGGTTTGGCTACCTTCACTCAGTGGGAGATGTTTCCCTTCTCTCTGAGTCTCGAGAGACTCACATCACAGAGCAAGCTGATGGATAACCCAGAGTTTCAGAAAAGCTTGATTAGCTTTGGGAACACTGAGGAATGCTCCCCCATCCCACCCACTCTGGTTCTGCTCACTGCTGCAGATTTCCTTTCCGTTACTCACAGAGAAGTTATTCACAGCAGAGTCTGTTCACTTCACAAGAGGAGAGGATAGCTACACCCCCATTTTCAGTTGATTCACCAAGGAATGAAAAAGACAGAGATCACTCCAAAGTGATCCAAAGAGAGCAGATGTTTACCAATAGGATGGGAAATGCTGGATAAGTAGAGTCAGGACTACTTTGGGTACTGGAGCTGCAGAATGGAATTTGGGTGAGGAAGCACAGGTAGGAAGAAACACCAGCATACCTTGATAATGTGTCCAGTGCTAGCTGCAGTGTCTCTGCTAAGAGTCTTTTCAATGAAGAGAAGCATGTACAGCATCCTTTCAGGTAATAACCTAACAGATGGCAAATCAAAGACCTGTATAAATGGACAGATGGAATTCTGGAGGGAAAACGAGCATCACACAGCACAAGGGGTGTGGGAATGAACTGGGAGAAACCAGGCAAGCAAGCAAGTGTCCTTTTTGTTAATGGAACTCCAGATTTCAAAGCATAGTGGAGTAGCTGATTTGTTATAATCAAATTATTTATGTGCTTGGAGATGTGATTTTTTGCAGGCATGAATAGGAAGCTGCTTTGGCAGATCTGGTTGCTTACTGAGAACTCTTTAATTCTCTTTGTGAGAACTGTGTACTCTGGGTTATGTTTACTAACATTGTTTTTGCATCTTGGTCAGTCTTTATGTACCATGTTACTGTAGATGTCAAATTCAGCAAGAGGAGGAACAGGGAGGGTGTAAAGGTTTGCTGGGGTGTTATGTGCGTTAGATCAAGCAGAACAGAACTTGCTCCTTTGGCAAGCAGTTCTTCTGCAGAAGTGCAGATAAATACCAGATGGGGACTTACTTTTTTGGCTCACATTTTTTGTTTTGAAATGTATTGAAACATTTTATGAGAAGGACATGGTGCCATCCAGAATTTCTGTCAGTCTTGCCTCATTTGTTTGTCTGGATATGTGCCTTAGCTATAGACTTACCCAGGAAATTTTGTGGGTTTAACACCCATTTCTCAGCTTTAGTACATAAACTGGAGAATGGAGTGCTGCTTCTTGCTCTTGATGTCATCACTTTTCTGCAGAGTGATAGATATGTACATACAGAAAATTGATTCGTGACCTATTGTCTAAATCTGAAAATGTCTGAAAGTTACTATGTCCCCTTAGGGCTGGGGACGCCTGCATTAATTTAGGAAATTCTGAGCTTCCTGCTCCTTCATCACTGCAGTTGTCTGAACCATTCTGTGGTGGCTTGTTACAGAAAGTTTGATCAGCTTTACGGTATTCTTTCTAGATATTATCACAAACACTCAATTTGTGCCTACCTCCAACCACCCAAGTCCTAAATTAACACATTAAAAAACTGGGTAAAGGCACCCGAGTTGAGCCATTGTCTTGAAGATGTACAGTATTTTTCAGAAAAACTTAATGGTGCAGTAGGGATGATTTCTGAGGTAATGAAATTCACATGGGAGTAAACTATTGAAGTGCAAAATCCTTATTAGCTTTCTCAAAGCTGTGATAACTGGCTCTTCTCTTGAATATCACTCCTGACCTTCCCAACACTGACCATAGGAAGAGAATTTTTGCTAGGCTCCTTGAAATTTCCTTAAAAAATGAGTAAAATAAACACACAGCCAAGAACATTCACCTATTGCTTGCTGCATATTTTACGGTCCACCCTGATTCCTTATGCAGTGTTTGCTAGCTTGCAGATCTGTTGATGCTCTTCACCTGTTCAGAAATCACTTGCATTGTTTTCTGGGTGTAGAGGAGAGAAAAAGAGAGATTTTTGAGAAAATGGGGAAGAGAAGTAGAGAACTAAGAAACTCCTTATTTTGTTTCTAAATCTTTTCTGTTCGCTAAAGCTTTCTTGGTATTTTTCAATCTCTAGTGCTGCTTTTTTTTCCCCCATGCTAGAGAGTTTGTAACAAAAAAAAAAATATAGCTTTGAGAAATGCTCATTGATGAAGACCTATTTTGGTCTCTACAGCAGCAGCAGATTTCTCTGCACAGAAGATTTTTCTCGAAGTCTAAAGAGCTTGCAACAAGAACAAAACAACAGATAATTGGTATTCAGGTGGACAGAAGATGGCCAGAAAGATAAGCACCTCAAAGCTTCAAGAAGCAATTCAAAACATTTGTGGCAACTTTTGAGGTACAGAACCTGGAATGTAAGCATGTCTGTAGTTTGTCTCATCAGTGGTTTTGACAGAAACTTGCCAGCAAGGTTTTAGGATGTGTGTGCAGGGTCTTCAGCTTTGCCACTTGTGCCTCACAGGGCTGGAGCTGGGTACTCCAGCAAGAATCAGCTCAAGCCAGAATGTGTTTGTCTCTTTCCCTTTCTTCCACCTTTTAAAGTTAAGGCTTTCAAGCTCAGAATAGGATGTAATGTCACTTATTTTAGAGGTCACATGTTCCTGAGCTGGAGCCCTGGAATGGTTCCTCCAGTGCTTTGCTTCTGCCTTTACCACAGGAAGCCACCATCAGATGCTTCCTGTAACTTTCTCGAACACAGATACTGATACTGCAAACAGTTTAACAAATGTCCACTGTTGTCCATTAATGCAGAACTCTGGGTGCTGTTGCACTCAAATTACATTCAGTTAATTTTGTCTTGTGAAAGTTTCTTTTAGGATTTACATCTTTTGCCTTTGTTTCATTGAATATCTGTTTTATATAGGGAAAAAACTGCAAAACTGTTCGTTTCAAATCATTGTTATAAAAAATTTAATATATCTCCTACATGTCAGCACTATAAATCTTTTGTCCAGAAGCCCACAAATTTTGGAAAAAAAATAGGTTTTTTGTGTCAGTTTATAATGACATATTCTGACCTTCGTAAGAGAAAGCCATTAGGATTAAATTAAAACAAATGTCAGCATTAGAGCCAGTGAAATTGGCTTCTTCTTTTTGTTTTTCCTCCTTTGGTTTGTGCTACTTAATACAAAAGGGAATTGCTGCCCTTATAAGAAGACTGAAAAATCCTGTTGCAAAACTCGCTTAAATAATGTTAAACACCATATATCCTCTTATCCACCCTGTTCAATTCTGAAAGTAGTAAGCTGGGAAATTCATAGGAAACAACCAGTGTCAAAACCAGCTCAAGTTGTGTCTGGCCTCTGTACATTGTGATTCGACCCTTACTGGCTCAACTTAATTACTTTTCCCAGATGATTGTCTCTATTAATGAAGATTTTTCTCATGTGCAGCTTATATACTGAGCTAATTGCCTTCAAAGAAGAGGAAAATTCTTCTCTATTTCATGACAGCTACAATATGCAATAGTGATCCCAGACTAAGGCATGTAGGAAGAACTTAGTGAGAATTAAACTGAGGAGAGAAAAAGGGGTCAAAAAGAACATGGTCTGTATCCATTTGGATGGCAAAAGCAAAAGGCTTATCAATACAGAGCAAAACTATATTGTAAGGCAAAAATTACTTATACAGAGTAAGCATACTCTGTATCAAACATTCATTTTGGGTATTTGGATATTTAAGCTTGTATACGTAATCTCCAATCCGAACATATGCATGCCTCCATAAATTAAAAAGAATTTACTGTAATCAAGACTTGCATCATTATTATATATCTTACAGCATACAGCTCTCACTTGTGAAGAAATTATTTGCAGACAAGATTTACAACAATCAGTATGCAAAGAAAAATGCAGAACTATTATTAATGAAAACAGTAGTCACTGTTTTTACTGTGTTTGCTAAATAAGAGCTGAAAGCTAGGGTAAATTTCCACATGAAAAAAACCTTAGCCATGAGAAAGCCATATTACTCTGAAACAATGTTCTTTTTTTGGTGGGTGTTTTTGGTTTTATTTTTGTTTTGGTTTTTTTTTTTTGTGGGATTTTTTTGGTTTGGGGTTTTTTTTTGAAGTTGTTTTTTGTTTGGTTGGTTGTTGTTTTGTTGGGTTTTTTGTTTGTTTTTGTGGTTTTTAAAATTTAATTCTGCTTTTCAAAGTTCAATACCTTCAGCAGAGGGGAGTTGAGCAAATGTTAATGTAGAGTAACAGGAAAACAGGAGGGTGTGTTTTGCCTTGCTATGAACATGAGGGAATGAAAGAGCTCTGCCACATCTGTGTTTTATACAGTCACTCACTGAACAAAAGGACTCCTGTGTGACCAAGATCAGCTTTTGAAGGGAAGAAACAGAATCTTGTGGGATTTGGTCCAGTATGGTAGATTCACTTTTGGAGGTTCCTGGAGGATGAGTTAGCTGAGAATTCAGGGGGAACTGTCTCGTCTGTGTGGATCACAACGAGGTGTAGGCCTGCCACTATTGAAAAAGATTTGGGAGCTTCGGTTTCATACTACTTGCAGTGCTGCCATGGTTGCAAAACTGAGCTTGCATTGCTCACAGACTAAATGGTAAATGACTAAAAGATTGTCATGTTATCTTCAAGGAACCAAGTTCATTTTTGGACCTGTATTATCAAATACTGCCTCTATAGAAGTGTTGAGAGACACACTTAACAGCAAGCAGGATTAGTACTTATTTATGCATGGATTTAATCCACACCTTACTTCAAATAACATTTCCTGCTCTAGTGTATTCTGTAGGCACAGCAACTATAAATTGCAAATAGCAGAGGCACAATGGTATCTTTATGGTATCTTTAATAAAGTTTAATGGTCAACAAAAGATAATGTCATAAAACAATCTTATCACTTTCCAAATGAAACTGATTTTCCCATATGTGATCTCTAAATAGTATTTGGAATCCATAGAAATGATATAATGTGTTTAATCAGATTACAGTATAAATATCTATTGACTCTCCTTAGAGATTTTTTAGAATTACAGCATATGCTCTGTTAATCAAGCTCCTTGTTGCTGGGAACAGGAGTCACTGCCCTCTTAGGAATGGATTTCTGTGCCCATTTAATGCAGGAAATGACAATGTACACTAATCTCACTATGTTGGTAGAGAGCATGTGACTTAATGCTTTTACTTTCTAAAACTCAAATTTTCCAAAAGAAATTAACTCTGTTATTCAGGCTTGTGGAATTCCTGTGCAAGGAATGCAACTAAATCTGCAAATGAAATCAATGGATGTTCAAAATTGTACAAGATACCAGCCATGGTGAAACTGTTTCACACCCAAGTCATTACACATAATTTAGAGCACATCTCAAAGTACAGTAACAGTGAGTGACATCTAACACCACTTGGAAGAAAGAGTTTGAAAGAGTTTCTCAATCTGGGCACAACAGAGTGTTCAGTTTTCCTTGTGATAGTCCACAAAATGTATTAAACAGGAAAGACACATTTCTTGGCCAGGTTAGAACTGACTGAGAATGTCACAAACTTTAAAGCTGTCATCACTTAAATTCATCAGATGAAAGATCTGTAGGATGTGCCTGCTTATATGCTATTTCCTTTTATCCATTCCTCAAAATCCTATGTCTGGCCCCCATCCTGTCAGTTTTGTGTGCTATTTTTGTTGTATATTCAGCTGGAAAAATAGTATTCAAGAATAATTGGGGAAATGCTGCTTTTAATCTTTAAATTAAACAACCAATAGAATTTAAGCTGCAACAGAGGAAACAATTACTGAATAAAAGTTTTCTAATATTCCTCTTATTAGATCGGATTATTAAAACAATGGCTCGTTCCTTTTGTAGAAAAATATAACAGCGGCAGGAAATTGATTCTTTGAAATAAACATGAAGTTCTGCCTGCCAGCAAAAAAAGATGTGTTTTCTTTTCAGATTATTTAAATTTATGAATTATGTCTATGCTCCACCCTTACCACATTAGTATTAACACCTAGGTATAAACACCACACATATAAATACTTGATGCATTTCAGCCCATAGGAATACACCATCAAATTTTGAAAGCAAATCTTAAGTCATGTTGTATGTATTTAGAGCTGGGATAATAATAGTCAGCCAGCAGGAAAGAAAGATTTAATAAGTTTCAGAATTAAAACTGAAGAATACAATATAAATTCAGCATTCTGTTCAGGAAAACATTAACATTTTATAGGTCTTTGGTCTTGTTTTCCATTTTCTCCATTTAGGCTCCCGGCAGTTCAGGATGTTTGATTTATACCAATTACATGTGATTGCCTCGTGTACTCCGTAATGCTTGGAACAATAAGGGGATGTAAAGATCTCTGTTTCTGAAGCAGTAATAGGTTTCATTTCAAATGTGTTCATTATGCAGCACATACTTTGAAAGATAGATAAATCTGATTACTTCTTTGTTTACATACAACTTACAAGGTAGGACATGGCTTGCCTCTTAGCACTCTGGTTGTGGATTCTTAGCAAGGGAAAAATCAAAGAAAAATA
The DNA here is from genome assembly GCA_013400955.1 of Drymodes brunneopygia. Classification (NCBI taxonomy): domain Eukaryota; kingdom Metazoa; phylum Chordata; class Aves; order Passeriformes; family Petroicidae; genus Drymodes; species Drymodes brunneopygia. The sequence goes on along the minus strand of VZTZ01030498.1, from coordinate 192,509 downwards.
AACTCCCACAGATTCTTATTTTTTAAAAATATCGGAGACATAACCCAGTCAATAAAATACTTCATTTATCTGGGAGTGAATGTGTTCATCTAACAAAAATCCAACTTTAACAATATTATAAGAATGAGCTATGCACAAGGCTAATACTGCTTAAATGACTTTTCTTCCAATTCAATCTGTTCTTCTATTAACTAATAAAGAGGTCAATATTACTTAGATAAAATCTACCTTTACTTTTAATCTTCCTAGTATAAATGAAGGATTTGTATTTTGCTTTTTTAAAACCAAATCCCCTCTTGACTGGGTCCCCTGAAACTGATTTTTTTCTGATCTGTGAAGAAGCAGAGGGCTGACTTAGGGAGATCAGACTCTTCTTGCTGGTATCTCTGCTAATCTTGTTTCCATATGAGCCTCTCCATCTCAGTCATAGTCCTTAAACTATTTCCACTTCTTTACACTTTGTGACCATGCACACATTTTCCCCCTCTTTGTAAAAAAAAAAATTAAAAGAATGCCTCAGCTCTGTCCTTGCCTCCCATTCCTGGTGAAGGCCAGTGCATGCCATGGCAGGGACACACCCACAGCCTGCCCCTCGCCTCCTCTGCACAGCAAGGCTTCTAGAGGCACAGCTGGTGATGGCCACAGCCACTGCAGTGCTTGAACCTCAGCTCTGGCCCTTGTGAATGTTCAGGAGAAGTGAAAAGCACCTTAAAACAACATCCCAAACTTCTGGAGCTTTCAAGACAGGAAACATGAATACAGCAATGTCTGAAATCCCTTCCTTTCTCAGTTTAGAGGTGCTTGATACTGCTGTCCTCTGAGACATCTCTGTCCTTAGAAATAATTGTTCCTAGAAATAAGTGGATAGTTGATTTTCTCAAAACCTTTCTGGGTTATGGAGGCAAGGAAAGGACATCTAAAGGGAGTCTTCTTTTGTTATTTCTTGACAAAGTTTCTCAAGTGCTTCGCCTTGTTTAATTTTCCATGTCTGCATGTGGGAACAGACTCTTGTCCCTTCTCCTTGAGCAGCGCAGGAAGTGCCGGGCTTTGAGTGTGAGCCATGATCTGCCTCTGTCAGATAATGTCACTCTGGTTTCCCACCCTGGCAGTGTGTGTCACAATGTGTGAGATGAAGCATGGAGATGCTCCTCTTGCTCGGAGCATGCTCATGGAGCAGGGGTGAGCACAAAAAGGACCACATTTCACCTGAGCTGTACAGAGTTTCCAGAAGCAGAGCTCACAGCAGAACCCTGGAGGTCTCCTCCTCTGCCCAGATTTGCACTTACAAATGCTTTTAATCGTGTTGCACTCCCCTGTGCGTCTGCTCCTCTGCTCTGCTCTGTTGTGCTTGGTTGATCTTGGGTTCCTTTTCCTTCAGCCTCAGAGAGGGAAGGCTCCCTCTCTGAGCATAGAAGCTTTCTGCTGCCAAGTGGTGTGGATTTGAACTCCTCAGCCTGAAGTAGGGACTGCATTCCTGCTTCCTTACACTCTCCTGTTGCAGAGGACATTGCTGCTTCTATCCAAAATACAACAGCCAGAACTGTTTTCTGTGTGTCTAATATGTCTTCTCTGTAAATATTATGCATGCTCTGAGAACACGCAGTGTTTGACACCCCAGCACAAAAACACCTACTAATTTGTATGAGTATGGACTGTACAACAGCAAGGAACTCCAGAAACTTTTAAATATTGCACTATTGGTATTGAAGCAGTAGCTGGAAAGAAGAGGATCAGAACAGGAGAAGAAGGAGTGAGACCATGTATGTACCAATCTCCTCATTTACAAGGGCAGACCATGGACTGAGGGGGGAGGCAAGGATTGGTGAACTTAAGAGAACAGATCAGCCACATGGCAACCTCCTGACTCCCTAATCATTTGAGGACTTGCTTTTGCACAAGTCTTATCAAAAAATAAAATCTCCTTTTATCATGCTTAACTCCAGGCAATTTGATTTGAAAATATTTTATTTTAACCTAGATTTTCTTTTCAGTGCCAGAGGTATAAGGCCTTTGGGACGCATCCCCTTGTATATGACTACCAAGTTTATTCTTTGCAGGAACAAAGATGTTCTGAACAGAATTAACTTTAGGAATTATTAATAGTGACTCATACTGTCTCATAGCCACAAAGAAAATGAAATTTATTGAGTAAATAAATACTCAGAATAAAGGTTTATAAGAGCAGGGACCAGGACACAGCCTTTGTCAGTTCACTTCATTTCAGATAGTTACTTAGCAAAAAGTGCATTGAGACTCTAGCTTGTTTTTTAGAGATTAAGTCAAAATACTTTTATGTAATTCATCAATAGGAATTTTCAAAGGTCAGATGGCTGGCTGGAAAAAAAGTAGATCTTTTCTCTGAGCAGAAAAATAGTCCTGTCTAGCTAATCCATTAGTGATTTTAATTCTTCTTTTTGTACTCCACAGCACTTAGGCTGATTTTATTCAGCCTGCATTTCTAAATGTCTGCAAATATGAAAACAAATGGTGTGGTTTTTTTATAAAGGGAAACTTAGTATTATAATCATTCACATTTACCAAAGTGTATCAGCATAGTTCACAACATTCCCCTTTGCTCTCATTCCTCTGTTCCACAAACCTACTCAATTACATAATTTAAATAATTGCTAGTTTCATATTAATAATGTACAAGTTTCCCAAATACTAAATTGTTCTTGTTGAAAATATTAGGAACAGGTGAATATCAAAATGTCAAACACTTAAAAGTCAAGTGCCCCAAGTGTTGCCTCGGGTGTTGGTGACTGTCACCAACTTCCCACAATGCAGACTGGCAGCACCTGCCACTACTTCCCTCTTTGGTATCAGTTTCAGGTTTGTTTGCATTTTTTGTAACTGATTTCCATGGGCCATTCTCTGTACTGACTGCACCGCAGGGATTGGATATCTTCACACTTCCTGCAGGGTTCATGTAGGGTGAGATCAGTAGTGCCCTGCTACTGCTCTGTTGCTGTTCCTCAGCAATTAATTGTGTCTAGTGAGGCTGGTCTGGTCCTCTCTGATTCCTCTGGATGTGGCAGTTTCTGTTAATCCCATTGTAAATCAGGCTGTTGGACAGTTTGCTGTGTTAAAATACATGGCATTAGCTTTCAGTTTCTACATTTCCTGATTATCAGGCAAGTCTTAAAGGCTACTGAATGACATATGCTAAAGATGACTTCTTCACACATACCAAGAATTTATTGTGTAGGAGTCTTGTGAAAGTAATGAACAGAACAAGTACTCATTCCAGATCTTTTTCTGTGTTTTTGACATTATAGTTTCTACTTCTTTTTTCTGAAAATAACATCTGGAGACTGTAGATTTAACTGTTACTCAGTGGTTCATCATCATGACAAGTGCCTGAATTAAACAAAATTAACTTAAGGAGAAGCATTGAAGTGAGTTGCGTGACTGAATTTGGCTTTGAAGCCCAACTGTCTAATGTTTAAATTGTGAGAAAGAGATTTTGGTACTGAAAAGTCTTTTGTGTCTAGAAGTGTATCCTGGAAGTTTAAACCTGGAGAACTCTGCATACTAAAATGAGGTCTAGGAAAAAACAGAGGAAAACTGCACTGAATATAAGAACAGAATATTTTACTTTACTATATGTATGAGAATGAAGTTGAAATCATTGGAGAGAATAATTTAATGCCAATATCCTCTGAGACAAACCAAGAAAATGTTTGTGACCTGGTTTAGAGACTCAGTGGAAGAGTGAGAGCAATCACCTGGTTCAGTGACTGCTCTCTGCAGTTCTGCAGTTGGTAAACTGGGAGTTTTTAAGGGTGTTTGTGGGAGGCGATGTTTTCAGGCTTTGTTTAACTTTGCTTGGAACAGAATTTTTTCTCTCAGCTGATATGACTTGATGTGTCTGCAATGTCTTCAGTACTACTGCCCCACAATCAACCTCAGAGGTCTCAAAGAATGTTTGCCAGTTCATAGAAAACAAGTGTACAATACTACAGAGGTTTTGCTGTAATCTTGATAAACAAATGGTTCTCTCAATAGCAAAGCTTAAGCATGCTTCAGAGGCTTTGTGTCTCATTGAAAAGTATTGGTCCAATAACAATATGGAAGTTCTGAACAGGTTTTCAGGTTGTTGGGATATCTCTGGGTTTATCTAGAATAACAGTCTGTCCTCAGTATCTGCATTAAATTATTTGGTTTCATCTGTACTCAAGCAATGCAAAAAATTTCCTGAGATATTCATCCCTTTTTAAGTAGAGTAAGTCAGAATGTTCCCTATGAACTGATAGAGGTTAAGGTAGATACTTATCTGAAAGTAATGTGTCCCAAATTGATCTTTTTACTTTCTGCTTTTCTCAAAAAGAAAGGAGGTTTATGATATAGAAAATTGTAAGAGGACTTTAATAGGCAAAGAGTATGAAGACTGAATTTCTTTATCTCTCTCAAGTGAAAAATTGCTTTGGATGCTAGCATGCAATTTCCCTGATATGAAGGCCTACAGAATATGCACAGGTCATCTCCTTTAAACACCTTCCACACCCCCAGAAAAGGAGAGTGCTTTCCCTGATGCTACCTGCTACAGCGGATCCTTTGTCACCCATTTGGAAGTGCTGCATTAATTTGAGATAGATTAGTAAATAATCTAGAAATCTTTACATTCATTTCAAAACTTACTAGCTCACTCTTTAGTAAGAGTCAGCCTTGAAAAGTGCCTGCCAAAGTGGAGGAGAGTGGCATTGAATAGGGCTCTGCTGCAGGGCAGAGCAGTGCAATCATGGTAAAACACCGCTGAGCTGGCACTGCTTGGGCTGGCTCAGAGCCAGGACTTGCCAACTCAAGCCCAGTATCATGCTGATGTAGTCCTGCTGTGCTGGTGTTCCAGACAGCCTCTCTGAACAGTACTGCCCAGAACATATTATATGTGTATACCATTGTAGCTAAAATTCCCTCAGATGTCTGACCACCACATCCCATATACCTTATTTTGTGATGTGGATGTGCCCCGTAAGAGTAACTCCCTGTGCTGCATCTTCAAAATGCTGCTCCTTAAAGCAGCTGTCTTCTGAGTCAAATTCTGGTGGACAGAACCCATTTGATCTACTTTTCTCCTTCACAGGTTATCATTTACAGTTTTGCCCCTTTCATAAAAGTATCTTTTTACTTTTTGATGTTGAAAAAGTCTATAAAACTATTTGGTATTGCCATTTTTATTACCCTGTCCAGTTTTATGAGAACAGTGCTATTTCGTGTGTTTCCATTTATCATCCAGACTTCTTCATGTCCTAGTAATTAAAAGAGGAGATTATATACCCAGCTGGCTTTATAAAGCAAACCAAATTTTTTATAGCAAAATAGCTAAAATCATGTTTAAGTAGGAGATAGACTCAAAAATATTCTGTTTAAAGTATTAGTTAGTGCTCATTCTGTGCATTTTGTCACATTCATTGTTACCCCTACAGTGTTTTGAAAGAGTCATGAAGATGACTTTCAGCAATACAAACCACATACCAAACTCTTATCTTCATATTTTAATTAATATACAATTCACATTCTTTCTAAGAACACTTTTAGCTAACATTCCAGAGACTGGATTTGAAATTAATCTGACTTTTATGAGTTTTGAAACAAGGAAAAAAATGAAATTGCCTGCAATGCAACTATTTTCTTTAGTAGTCCTCAGAAACAGAAGTATTAATAACCCAGGTTGCAAAAGTAAAGCAAAGGGACAGAATGTTTTTAAGGATCAGTGAGGATAATATTAAATTCTCTGTTCTGGTGCTGCCTCCAGGGTGCTATATGGTCATTACATCTAATACAGAGTACCAAGTGCTGTGCTACAGAAGCCATCAGGGAGATCATGAGGTATCCTGAATCAGACATGAACTGTCCTGGAAGAGGCACCCCTGTAACATGCCCATTGCAATGACAGGAGGGAAAATCTCTGAGGGCATGTCTGGTTTTATGTCAGTCTGTTGAGCCTTCTCAGGCAACCAATAATCCATTGCCATGTGACTTACAGATAACAAAGAGGCTTTAGAGTTGTAACTTGTTGGTCAGCTTGTCTGTGGTGAGGTCTAAGAATTCCTTTTTCAAATAAAATGAACATGATATTAATTTGATTGGAGAATAAGCATCATCATTTGCCTAGGTGCAAAATTACCTATTATTATTATTTATTATTATTAGTAGTAGTAGTAGTGCATGTGAAGCAAAAATTCATATATAGATCTATAACGCAAACCATTTCCACCCTGACTTCCACAACACGAAATAAACCTGTAGCAATTCTAATGAATTTATTCACCACAAAGTTTCTTTCAAAACAATTTTTCTAATGATAATAAATCCTAGAATTGCCATTGTTGTTCCTAGGAAAATTAAAATGAGAACCTGACCCATTAAGTAACTAATGAATTTGAGGAAAAGTTTTAACTCTTGCTGTTTTAAATCATTTATTTTCTGACCTATTATTGTGGTTCAGCTTGCTTAGTGCCAGCTCTTTTCTTGGGACAATTCAATTTGAGACAATAGAGCAGGATCATATTTTTGTCTTCTTGGGCATGGGCTGGAGGTAGAGAAAATGCAGTTTTGCCAAAGTACATTGCTCCTCTCCTCATTGCTGCTTTTGCTTAGCCAAGTAATAGGATTTACATTTTGGTAATTGCTTATGGGTGAGAGGTATAAAAATATTTTAATTTAACAACGAATCAAATTTTGGCTGGCACCCCTTCTCTCATCAAGATTAATGTGAATTATTTCAGTGTTTTCAAGGATTAGTGCTGACTTGGGAGAGAGAACTCTTCACACCACGTTGCAGAGGGGGGAAGACAAGCTCAGCAGTGATTGTGGGGAGAGCAGAGCTGCCCTTGCCACAGGTTACCCACACATTATGCAAAGATTCACTGGCTGTGGTTTTTGTGGTCAGGCTACTGGAACAAAACAAAGAACTGTGATCTAGGAAATATTTGCATATTGGCTGCATATTCCTCTAGTTCAGCTGCCTGCAATATATCACACATGAAAGGATTTTATGCTGCAGTACAGAAAAAGTACACCTTGCAATACAGCCTTTAGAGCCATCTTCTGGGGAAAAAATGGACATCTGCCAGTGTATTAAATTATATTTTATAAACCAAGAAAAAAAAGCAGCAGCAGCAAATAATACTTCAATGACTTCCTAAAAAAATCAAAATACAAGAATGCAAGATGGGATTTTACAGTGTGCATTTTGATTCAGAAGCAAAGATCTCTATGATCATTGTGGAAATAATTTATTAGCTCATAAATCATCTGGGATCTTCTGAAAATATCCATAGGAAATTTTACATTTTTTAATTAACTACCAGGGGATATTTGAAAGAGGGTGAAGCTGATAACACTTTGTACACACACCCACACACGTACTTTGCATGCACACAACCCCTCTTTTAACTTGCAACGAATCCTAAGAAATTAGCAAAAACCACAGAATGAGTAGAATTACCCAGAGAATGTTCTGAAATCAACAAACACAGGCTTTTGTTAGTCTGGACTCAAATTTCTGTTCTTTATTTGTAGCCCAAATAAAGCTTCTGTTTGGCTAAAAACAAAACCAGCAACATTTCCTTGATATAGGTGGCTGGTTTAATTTTCTTCTCAGCTCTGTGCTTTACTGCTTATTTTTTATTTTAAGTTTCAGAGGCTTTCAAGGACACCTGATAATGTTTTCACCACTACTGTCAGATCTGGGGAACCACTGGAGTCCATCACACACACAACTTCGTCATTACTTACCTGAGAAGGGTATGGCAAACACATATGTAATTTTGGCATTAATGAGCAATTGTTGCAAAACTCTCGTTAGATGTTCATGCAATGAATACTTGAAATGTCTGGTTTCATGCTTTAGGCGGCTTAACATCGGTTGACAGTGTATTTCTTGTGTCTTGGAAGAAGTTTATGTGGCAAAAATTGCAGTAATTGTCTGACTGCATTGGCTTCAAGATGGCATTACTTGGCTCAGCTGGTGCCTTTACCAGCAAATAATCCCATGAAATGGCAGGACAACTCAAGACACAGGACACTCCTAAACAGAACTTAAACTTTACTCTTCTAGTTCATGCAAGATGTGTGTATATAGGTTAAATTCCATTGTTACCTGGGATTGTCTAAGTTTTGATTTCCTGGTGTTTCTTGATATCTTTATGACCATTTCACCATTTTAGACAGAGTGTTATAGAATGCTACACTTCTGTAAAATGACCAGGAAAAGTCCTTGTTCAAAGAAGAACAAATTTGTTATGGCATGGATTTTATAGCAAGAGTTTTGTTACGGTTGCATCTCTTCTGAGATTGAAAGGTGAATATTTCAGTACTGTACTCCTTCAGGGTTGCTAGGTTCCACTGAGATGAGAATATTCCTGTCCCTAGTTTTGAAATTATTTCAGTGTCATTATGTTACAGTTAATAACATAAAAGAATGCCTTTCATCTCCAGAAGCAATTTACAGCTTACAATAAACTGACACATAAACTCTTCAGAAAGATCACTTTGGGCATTAACTTGTGCTGCACCTTAGAAATCTATTTAATCATGAGAGTCAAAATGTTTTTCTGAGCAGATATTAGAGTGTGCAGTTCTTTGATTAAACTTATCACATGCTAGAGTGAATGCTAGAATAGCTCCTTAATACAGGTGCAGCATACCAAAAATACAGGTTATGCATACTGTGATTTCGAGGGAAAGCTTTGATTTTTGTTAATCTGATAATACAAGAATAGCATGTGAGGGGTTATTCTGCTTTTTGCTGGTATTAACATTGGAACCAAAGTTAAGCTTTAATACCAAGGCCAGCTGTTATCTCTTTCCCTACAGCTTTAACTGCAGTGTTTTCATACATTTCAGGGAATGCTGATATTTATTGATCATGGATTGCTTTAATTTACTTAATTCTCTGGCTCAATTCTTAACAGAGAAGATGCACATGCAAGATACAGATGTCACTTGCCATAAATCAAATTCCTTAATGCAATTATTATCTTGGGCAGGGCTGGGCGAGCAAGACTGTTTTCTGTGTCTGGGATTCATAACTAGACCTTCTAAGTATTTGGGTTTATTGTTCACTTGCTTCATAGGAGATCAGTGAAGGCATAAAAGTAACTGAATAGATTACATAAAACATAATGCAATTATTGGTTTGGAAATACGTGTACATTGTTGTTCTAAGAGGATTTCTACAAGAATCCAAAAGATAAGACTTTGGGAGTTCGGGTGAGGGTCACTGAGGTTTTTTTGGATTTTCTTTTTCTTCTATTGCATCAGGTCCAGAATCGGTTTTCAGGGGTTGGTAGTGCAGGATTTTGCAGAGCTAGTAACAATATAAGGACCAGAAAACAATTGCTTTGAATGCACACTATTAGAAGTGAAAATAATAAAAGGCTTTATTTAGGAATGCAGTTTTGCCAATTTTTCTGCCTTTTCTATTGCTAATCACAGCTACACTCTGCTCCTTGTTTTCTCTGCCACCTCTATTATTGAAGTAGGCTTTCATTTCTAGAGATGATCTTTAGCATGCTCACATTTGGGAACTTCTTCCATTTTAATGTGACTGCAGGCAACTTCAAAAGTCCGCTCCCTGTTGAAAGCTATGGGAATGCTCTCTCCATGACTGAAACTGTCTGACAGGCTTGCATTGCCTCCCTACCATTCTGTTATTATTCACATTGTTACATCATATAATTTATTATTCTTATAATGTCCTGTCCATATGTTTGTGAAGAGTTTCCAATCGTTTATTTTGCCCATGACTGGTACAAGTGGCATGTCACTAGCAATGTAACGATATATTTATAACTTTGTCTTAATAAATTTTCTCCTCTGTTCTTTCTTCCCATATCTTCCTGGGATCATTCAGGCCCCTGAAGTTATTCCTGCAGCCATGGCCCTTAGGAGGCGTGGGAGGACTGGGAGGCAGAAGCAGCAGCAAGCAGTGGAGTCTGGTCCTATTAATCTTAGAGCCCTGTCATAAATGTAAAATCATTCTATTAACCACGTTTTCTTTCATACATTCTTCTTCCATTCCCACTTCATCTGTCCTCTTATGTTTCTTTGCTTCCTGCTTGTTTTTGCATTATTACGTGGAGCACTGTTCTAGGAAATTTTTCACTCCTCCCCTATCAAATAGATTTGGTTGTAATGCTGCTGAAAAGCATATACATTATTTAAGCCTGAACAAAGGAAATGTCACACACCTTGTAACTTGAAGTATACCAACTTTAATTTTGTCCTTGAAATGAAGAAGGGAATCTTTGCTTTATTAAAGACTGGATTTTTTTTAGTAGAAAGTTTCCCTAAAACAAAGGCTGTACATAGAGACCTAAAAATTTTTCCAGTACTGTTGCTTCAACTCTTTACTCTTTGAAGCACTCAGTACCATGGTTTAGTGGAGGTGTTAGGGCATGGGTTGGACTCAATGATCTTGAAGGTCTCTTCCAACCTAATGATTCTGTGATTCTGTGAAAGTACAAAGCCACTGGACCTTATACATCTGGAGGAACATAGGAGAGCTGAAACAGGTGGAATACTGTACTCTGCATCTTATGCTCATTGTATGGAAAGGAGTGTAAGTTTCCTTTCTGCTGGATTTTTAGCATGCTATTCTGGGTGAGCAGTACCTTATGGTTAGCAAGCAACTCTTACTGCCAAGGCTCAGTTTTTGATCATGGCTAGCGTGAGGCATTGGATCACTCAGATTCCTCATCTGTGAAACAAGGAGTTGGGGCCTCATTATCAAGGCACATGGTCCCAGCAGCTCCCCTTCAAAATGCCTGCCTGACAGCAACCTGACTTCATCTGTACAGAGCATGCAATGGAAATGGCAAAGCACAGGAGACAAGATGGGAGCATTAAAAAGCATCCTCTAACAGCTTTGTAGTTCTGGACATCTAATCTGTAATAAACTTAAAATTTTGCCCTTATGCAAAAATACGCCATAACAGTAACTTGGATCTTTTCAGCAGACACGGTTTCAAAAGATGAACCACTTTCCTTAAGAAGGTTTGTGGTTTTTTTTTTTTACTAGAGCTATATAAACAGCCCATTTTAAGTTATGCTGACAAGTAGGCATATATTTGGAATTTCTGTCATGTGTTTTCAGAAATAAAAGAGTTGGGCTTTTTATTTTCTCTAGGCATTCTTCTGTGCATTAAGAACGATGATTTAGTATTCGCTCAAGAAGACAAGGCTAAGGTGATACTTGTTAAAAAGCAGAAACACCTAAGAAAATTAACAGGAATAATATAGCAGGTCTTAGAAACACCTTCATACAATTGCTCACACTTCTAGTGCAGACTCAATGATACCATGCTACCATAGAGCCCATCACCTTTACACAGGTAAACAGTTGTCTCACAGAAGAAATACTGTGGCTTTGCAGAAATTTATCATCTGTGCCTTAATTTCAATAGTATTGAATAAAGCTTTATAAAATGCTTCCCAGTTACACAGAGCCACCTTGCAGTGGAAGCCAGTATTCCAGGGGGAAAGGGTGTGCACAGGACTTGGGGTGGGCTTCTTGGGTTTTGCTAATTAGAATACACATCTTTAGAAAAAAGATGTATATTGGGAAATTAGAATTTCCTATTAGGAACGACACTTGACATATGTGTTTGATAAGCTGAGCTACCAACTTGCTGAGTTAACAGCTGTTACCTGTTAACTTCATGGGGGTGGGGAAGGAAAGAAAACCTCTAAATGGGCAAATTTAAGTTGTGCATAAGCTGTTCAACAGCAGGGAAGGAATAATTTTACCCTAGTCCTATGATTGTGGTAATTACACTGTTCTAAAACACAGTGTTTTGGGAACACAGATTGCCCTTTGGATGGCTTTGGCCATTAAGTGTTGTGGTATTTCTGGCACCTAACCTTATTCCAAGTAATTTTTTCATGACACTCGTGGGTCTGTCTGCATGTTTGCAGACAAAAGCTTCAAAAAGAGGCTCGTAGGGGCTGAATTAGAACAGTCAGATGACAGCAATTAAACTCCAGCATTATCACCATGTCTAGACACTAGGCACTCCTAGGGCACCTCAGAGCAGCTTCATCTCTTCATCTTTACCACAGTAAAGACATTTTTACCTATTAAGCAGTATTAAGATTTTGCTCTTGTTCCCCAAGCTTTCCTTTATATATGAGAGTACTTAGGAGTTCTTCACAAGACTAATCAACAAGACTTAAGCTGTTATTCTTGAATCCAGGAACACTAAATACAAGGTGGAAAATGTAACAGGGAAGAGGAATCACACTAGTTGAGCTGGTATCTTTAAAGAATTAAACTTGCCAGGTAGCTAACTTACATAAAAGAAAGAGGAGAAAAATCTCTAAGTATAAACCAGTTTTGTCAAAAAGATGGCTGTTGAAGGTGACAGGAAAGCTGAGAGGAAAACTGAGCCATGGACTGGAGGGAACAGCTGACACTATGCTCCATGCTGTTATCATTGTGCAGCTGCCTTCAATTGGCACGGAATGTTCTTAGTTGGAAGGGACCCACAAGGATCATGAGGTCCAACTCCTAAGCAAATGGCCCATACAGGGATTGAACCCACAACCTCTGATATTAGCACCGTGCTCTAACCATTTTACATGGAAAGATGCATTTCTTGGAAACCAGTAACATATAACTGATTTAACTCTAGATGAGGCTTTTTTTCAAAGCTCATTTGAGTTGTTCACAAGGTTCAGATAAAATTTCATCTATGGGATAACCAGATAACATTACTTTACAGGATAGGACAATGTAAGTCATCATCAGGGATGTGTCCATATACTGGTGACAGTTCCCACAAGGATCCAGGTCGTCTTTCAGCTGAGAGGCACTGGCCAACTGCGTATATCACTCCAAAATGACAACATTTTAGGACAACCTTCTGGATTGTTCAAAACAGATGTGGAAGGAGCGAAGTAGTGGTGATTGCACTGATTTTTGTCTATCAAATCTTAAGACTACACTGGCCTGAGAAGATATTTTTACATCTGCAACTGTATTTAATAAAGGTGTCCTTTCAACTATCCTCTTCAACTTCATATCTAAATCTTCCCTGCAAACACTATATACCTTGTAGTTACCAAGCCATGATTAAACTCAAGTACAGTTTTACTTGAAATTTATAATAGTACAGCTTCAGCCTGTAAGAGCTGAAGATAAGACTGTAGCCTGATCCAGTTAAGTGCTATGTGGCAACAGGATTGACAAGTTTGTGTATTACAGCTCCTGCAAGAGCCTGTCAAAGTTAGAGATAAGCCTCTTAATGATTAGATGCACACTACATCCAAGTATTTATTTTAAATATCTTGCTCAGCAGCCCCAGATGTTACCAAGGATGCCTCCTTCCCTAGGAAGGAAACTGTCCTTTCTACATGTTTCTATTTCACCAGTTGCATCCAATACAAAACCATCAGCTAACAGATGAAATGAGTCCCTGCATACTGCAGATTTTTGCTGCTCAGATTTGGATTCTGCCTTACAGGAACAAGTTACTTGTGAATTAAAGAGAAATCGCTGCAAACAATTCAGAAAGATGCTCCACAGTGTCACAATGTAGAAGGCTGTTGGGGAGGGCAGAAGATGATGTGAGTTAATTTGTAGCAGGCAACAGATTAGGAAAAAGGCTGCAGGGGAGTATTTGATGCTGAGAGAAACAGAATGATCATAGCAGATAAAACTTTAGGTGGCTGAAGTGAAACTGTCAGGTATGTATTATAAGAAATGGTTCATCCTATCAAGAATTACATGGTGATTCATACAGAAAATTCTTCAGGCTTTGCAAGTGAGCTGAAATCCTCCTCTACATGAAAGCTGAAATTCACACTTAGAAGATAAAACATTTATATGAAAAAAACCCTAATACTTTAGTGATTTTATGAAAAGTATGTCTCTGAAACCATCTCTAAACTCAAGTTCTAAAAATTAATATATGTTAACATTAAGCATTATCTTTCATTCACACCAATCCAGTGATTTGAGGCTATTCAGTGATGTCCCACTTAAAGAGGTATATGAAACTCTTACTATATGCAGCACTTAAGTATCAAGTGCAAAATTGCAAGAATCTTCATCTAACAGAAACTAAAAATTTCCCCTCAGTTTTATCTCATTAATATCTTTAGTCTTGCCTCATCTATTTCATTATAAAACTTAAAGAATATAAGATTTATAAGTACTATTCTACTGTGTAAATGCTGACTTCAGAGAAAATGCCATGTTCAGCTAAGCACTTAATTTGTATACTCAAATTGTATACTTTGGGATTAAAGGTGATTAAAGGTTGTTAGGCTTTTTTAAGATAAAGTCACATCAGACATGTAATTAGCTGGCTGTGAGTCATGCTTTGAGAATGTCAGCAAGCCCATTTCTGCACTAACCTTTTAGTTTCTGTATTTCAGCTCTCTAGAGCCACCCTCCACGATTCAAGGTTTTGTCTACAATGCATGGGGGAGCCACAAGCTCAGCCAGCAGAGAAGCCTGGTCAGCAGCACCAGCTCTGTGAGAGCTTTTCAGAAGTGGCTAGCTGAGTGGAACAGGCAGATGGCTGCTTTCCTCACCTCCAGCCAAGGACTGCCATTCCCTCCTGCATGTGGAGTCAAGTTTCAGCTGTGAAGTGATGTTGATGGGCTTGTCATACTTACAATCTTACTAATTTAACCATTTTCAAAACAACTCTTCAATATAAAATAAACTGTACATCTGCATTCATAGATACCACCATGTAATTTCCTCCTGTATCTTTTCAAATGTCCATATTCAACCAATCTCTGAACCAAAGGCATATAAACCTCATTTTAACTAAAACCAAACTCCTACAACACAAGTAGTTCCCCTTTTTTGAATGCAGGGATTAAAAATTCAGTGTTCATTTTAATTAAATGCTTTTTTCATGTGCTATATGTTAATCTTGAACTCCAAGGAGAATAATACTTCCCACAGATGCCTATGCTATTAATCTCTCTAAGACCTCGATAGTGTGACCCAATAAAACCAATGCAAACTGATTCTTCACTTTGCTCATGGGTGTGAAAAGGCAGCAACACAATGCATCAACAGCCTCAGCAAGCAGCACATTGCAAACACCGAAGTGGTCAAAATGTAATTAAGTAAAAATGAAAAACTTAATAAAAAGTCATTGCTTCTTCCAACATCTGAAATATTTCTTAACCTACACAAAGTTTAAATTCATTACCATTTAAGTTGTTCTGATAATGGATGAGATCCAATTAACAAGAGATGCCTATGCCCCAATTAAGGTGCAAATCTGCCAAGTCAACAGCATTCATTTAACAATGAACATGAGACAGAGAGATAGAAGATTCTATGGAGACTTCATACTACCCTCCAGTATCTGAAGGGGCTTACAGGAAAACTCAGAGAGGGACCCTTTATCAGGAATTGTAGTGACAAGACAAGGGGTAGAAACCGGAAGAGGGGAAATCCAGGTTACACATTAGGAAGAAATTCTTTAAGGGTGGTTGAGATACTGAAACAGGTTGCACAGGAAGTTGTGGATACTCCATTCCTATCAGCTTTTAAGGCCAGGTTGGACATGGCCTTGAGTAACCTGGTCTAATGGGAGGTGTCCCTGCCCATGGCAGGGGCAGTTGAAACTAGATTGTCTTCCAAGTCCCTTCTCACCCTTAACATTCTATGATAAAACCCCCGAAACTTTTTCAGCCATAAACTACAGTGTGCTTATATCCTTCTCCTCTATACCCATGACACTTGTTTTTCAAAGGCTGCTTCTGCCACTAGTATGACTGCACAAATATACTCACTTTTATCACAGACAACCAGCCCTAACTAGTGCTGTTTTTAGTCTCTTTTTTTTTGTAGATATCACAAACTGGCCCCCACTTTGTGTTACTTACTTTCCTTTATGTATCTGACTAATGATTGTAGCTACTCTCTCACTGATCCACAGAAGGCAGAAATGAGCTTTTTGTTTTGGTTTGTTTTTCATTGGTTTTGGTTTGGTTTTTTTTTTCATTGGAGTGATTTAGGTGGTTTTTCATGTGAAGTTCTGAAATTAAGCTTGCTTCACACTATTAGGAAAAAAGGTACGAAAAAGCCTGAAGACCTTCTGTTTCTAACTTCCTTAATAAGATACTATATTGAATATCTCCCTCTTTTACAGAGTTTAATAACCTGCCTTCCATGTTTCACTTACATAAATTCTTTCAATTTAAGATTCTTCACGAAAAATACAGCAGATGAGAGTATCGTTGTGCTTGACTAGACTGTGTCAGAGAACAATGTCTTAATTTATCATCTGAGCCAAAGTACTTGTTAAATGAAAAGCAAATTTAGCTATGTATATAGCAGTGAGTGAACTAAGCATGTTTATTAGAGTGATGATTTAAGAAATATTTTACATCAGTGATCCTGTCTGTACCAAGGCTAGTCAGAGTTTATTAGGTACTATGAGAAAAGCTTATTTTTTATCTCATCAAAACAGGGCAAACAATCAAGCTATACAGAAGTATTACACACACAGAATTAATTTTAAAGGTGGGTTTCAAGAAATACTAAACTGATGTTTGAATCCAAGCAAACCTATGAAAAAGGGGCAAATGCTAAAAGCAATGGGCAAGTGGATTCTAAGGGATAACTGATCCTACCCTAAGTCCCTATCATACCTTGTTCAGATAATAAATAATCTAAGGACTGTTTGGACATTTTTCCATATTATATATGGATTACATTTTTCTAGTATTATAATTTTAAAGAAAAAAAGTAGGCTTAAATTATTTGCATGAATACATACATTTTGTTACTATAAAAAAGCACAGTATAGACACATGATTAAATATCATGTAAGAGTATCTCAGAGCTACAGACTACCTATGCTCTTAGTTGTGTAATATACAAATTTGTCTCAGAGATGATTGTTTCTCCTGGCACATGCCCTTACGCTCACCTACTGTCTGCAATTCAGTTTTCATGACTCGCAGCATTTGGAATGGAATAGGATCAAATTGCTGATTTTGACTTCCAAGTCCAAAACTACATTTCTGCCACCAAAAGGAACCCTCCTACACCAAATAACAACCCGCAAACAGCAATTACAAAGCAGACAGTTGTCTAAGATATGTAGATACCTTATCCAATAGATTTGAAACAGATATTTGATTTATACTTGTATATTTAGGTGAAATTCTTTTTTTTTGTAATACCGATAAGCTCCTTTTTTTGAGTGTCTATCCTTATGGTAGCTGTAAGGTTGGATACAAGCTAAAAGCTACCTCTCTTGAAACCAGAAGACAGAATAGCAATCAAAACTGAGTCATACACTTGTCACAGTGTTCCTGAAAGAATTCTTAAATGGTAACTACCCACAAGAATCAAAAATAGAATCCAAACTCTAACACTATTCTACTGCAGAGGTTTGTACAATGCATCCAAGATTAGTTCAGACTATCAAACAGACTACTAGAGGCTGCAGTAAATCTGGCAAGCAGTAATGAAACATATCTGAACGAGTTTATAAATTATTTAACACAATATCTGAGTATGGACAATGTTAGATCTGTATCATAACTCAGACACACTTAACTAAAAAACCCAGAAGTGACAAGTCTGAAGTGGGTAACCAACTAACCAAGCATATACAATCCAATTCCATTTGTTGTTTAAAGGTTGAGTTGTGATATCAGTACTAGATTATACAGAAGCATTTTTTGCTATTTAATGCACATAGCTTTAGGAAAATGGGTGTAAGTGCTGGAAACAGGTACAACATCAAGCAGCACTCTGCAACTGCAACTTCAAATTGGTCACAGCAGCAGGATGATAAAAAATTTGATCTTGTTCACATTGAGGCATCAACAATTTAAGTGTAGAGAACTATAACTTCAGTACTTTCTTTAGTAAGGTAAGCTCCTAAGTTTCACAATGAAACAGTAAAATCAATACAACATTCAGTGCAATACTATTTTAAAACCCAACAAATAAGTGCAACTTTGGGCTGCTGGGGAAAATACTATTTATTATACATTTAAATACAAATTTGAAATGTGTTGTGGACACATCTGCAGGGTTACAGGTAAAAAAATGTACAAAGTTGTGTTCTGCATCTCTCAAGACTGACATGTCAAAAAAATTCACAAAATGCCAAGCAGGAATTCACCTTTGTAAAAACAGCAAAGGTAATAATGCATACATTTTTCGCTTGGCTTATCATCTTTGTTCCCTCCCTGCATAAAGTACCTACAGTTTGTAAACAGTCTTTAGAAGTGTTAATAGCTTTAAGGAATGTGTAATCACAGTTTATATGGATTCATACCACAAAGAATTATAACGCTACACAGTAGTTTCGTGTTTCCATAACCCAGTTCTAATATTACCAGTACTGTCTGCAGTGAGTAAAGGTCCATCCTGTCCACTGCTTTTAAGTGGTCCATTCTGGATGGCTAAATTTAATCCGTAAGATTTTTGTTGGTTTTCAAGTTCGGCCGCTATTGGTTTCCTTAGAATATCTTTTTTGTTGTTGGTAGGTATTGTTTTCTCTGCATTTCTGCTACTTTTGGGAAGTGTACTGCAAGCATCACTGCTGTCCTGTTGGGACTGGTTATACTGACGTTCTCTGTATGCCAGATAGGCTCTTCGGCTCCTCGAGTGCCCCTCGCTGTTGCTCTGGCGAGTTTTGGGTAAGCCATTTTGCACACTTCCTTCCACACTGGTGGGAACGTCGTAGGCATACTCCCTCAGCACTGCAAGCCTGCTGGCACGATGGCCCTTGCTCCTGTTCTTATGGTGCCGACTTGGGTGTCCGTTTGTCCGAAACTGTACCTCTAATGGAGCTACATGCATTTTGATATCATTATCCACTGAATGTTCAGTGAGGCTGTTATCAAGTTGAGGACCTGTGTTCAATGGCAGAGAATTGGGGTGGCACTGAGCTGCCGCAGCTTGTAAGTTAGTTAGTTTACAACCTTGAGACGAGTTTTTTAGGCTTGAGGCACTTTTATTCGTGCATGAGGATTCTGCGCTACTGTTGGTGCATTTCGGGGCCTCTCCGTTGGTTCCACCGGAACTGGAGGGTGGCACATTTACTTGCACTGAGTATGTACTCCTTCCTGGACAGCAAGTCGTTATCCAAGCATGCCTGACATCTTCCCTGTTAATGCAATGGTGCACCATAAGAAAGGCACTGAGGCTTAAACATGTCGCCCCAAAAAAACAGCTGAAGATCAGGTCCATAGGATAATACAGGGAGATGGACAGAGCTCCAAAGATCCACAGCGTAACATACAAAACCAAAGTAAGGCCCACTCCCAGAAGCTGTGCTTGAAAACTATGCTCATTCTCCAGAGCAGACGTGGACACCAGGGACACTGACAATGAATCCTGATGGGCCAGTTCCCCGTGTTCATTGGTGGCCAAACGCTGCTGCTCCTCGACGGCTTCCTTCAGCTCATATTTGCGTTCGGGGTGACGCTTTAGTTGTATGAATATGCTGAGAAAATACATACAGTTTATGAAAATTATAAAACTAGCAGGTCCATAAAATGCTCCTAAGCTAGGTTCCCAAGCCATCCAGCAACTGCAAAAGAAACAAACCAAAGAATAAATTAACATCTTCACACAAATCACTTATGCTTTTTCAGTTCAGTGAAATTATCTTGTTTGTGGTACATTTTCTGGAAGAAGCAGAATTAGTTGCAACAAGTATTCAGAGATAAGAAAGCCTAAGAAATCTTATGGCAGAACTCTCACTTATAGGGTACTTACTAGGGTGCATTAGGTCTGCTGCCGTAATTTCTGATGTTTGCTGCAGCTGTTATTCCACAAACTATGATAGGGATCCCTCCACCAATTAGGTAGAACCTAAAAAATAAAACCAATTTATCAGGAGCTGCTCAAGTGCAATGGATTTTTTTCAGTCATCATGAAGGAAATCAGAACTTTCCAGGATTTGGGAAACAAAAAAGTTCTTTATGAAACTAAACAGGGTGAATTAGGTTTGGGCTTTGGCAGTATCAATTGTTTTCTAAGTTCTCCTCACTGCAATTTTTCTCCTCCTGCTGTAAGCTGCCTCTCTCTCTCACAGCTGCTCACTCCCACCTCCCACTCACAGACACTGAACAAAGGTATACAGTGTTAGAAGGAAGAAGCAAAAGCTCTCAGTCAGAAGTTATAAACTGCTGGAAAAGAAAAAGGAAACTTAGAATGAAAATACTAAGTGGTATGTTCCATGTACCAGAGATTAACTTGCCTAATATTATATATACTGTCACTTGAAATTTTTTTGGGTGGAGAGGTTTGGCAGATGGCAGGTTTTTAAAATTTTTTTATTTTTAATGGACTCTGTTAATTTTATAGTATATACTTCCTGCTTCCTTGTGGTGGTATTAATGAAAACTGTATACTTTCAAGAAGAAAAAGGGCCTATGTTGTTGGAGTATCTCACTTTTCATTCTGATTTTTACAAATTCACATCGAATTCATTAGTGGCAGATAAATAATTACTGATAATCATTCCAATTAAGGGCACTCAGTCCTGCAGCTTTTACTAATCCATTCCAAATTCAGATCAGAACACAAAAGTGAAAACTCCTACTGTGACATGCAGATGAGTGTTTGTTTTATATCAACAGGAGACACCTATTACGGTGGTCCTGGATTTTTCCACTGCATTTCTGATATTCACCAGAAATTACTCGTCTCACTTGAGACACAAAACAACAGTCTAAACCAAATTGTGACTGTCTTGGAAATCAAGATATACTGCATTTGTTATTTAGTTGCTGAATGATATGACGATCAGATTCTGACATTGGTTTGTTCTGTATCTTGATGCAGCCATCAGGACCTGGCCAGACAAAACCAATCTTTGCACGGATACTACATTACAGATACTTTTATTTTGAACCTATAAATATGAAGCAGGTTTGCTCCATTCTTGTCTTGGATACTTGTCTCCAGAGTTACTGCCAGTGTCAGAGATGAGGTGTTCAGGCCTGAAATGGCTTGTTCATGTACAGGTCTGTGCAGAGCTGAGCCTGTGAGGCTGGTAATTTTACCGCAAGGTTTTCCAAAACAGAAACTTGGTAACAAGTAATAATGGACAAAAAATGCTTGTATGTATGAAAATGTTACTTGAAGATAACCAGAAAAGCACTTCTGTTTTTCTGCAGTCTCTGTATTTTCAAAATCGAGCTCTTTAAATATTTGCCTTTAACTAATCAAAGTTAATCAAGTTCTGCCACCTTGTGGAGAATTTCAGTGTAGCAGTTTTTAATTAACATCCAGTGGCCCAGGACGCAACATGAACAAGGTATGTTCTAGTAAGAACATTTCACATATGTGAATTCAATAGATAATTAGTTCGCCTCATTTCTGTGATTTCAGAAATGAAAATTCTAGGAGGAACACCTCACAAAGAACACTATTTTCATTTGATAATGAGTTACACCCCATTTTCAAACAATTTGTAAACAATCTTCAGAAACATATTAAACTTTATTTACTTAAATTGAAGTGTTTGTTAATGTGTTAGCAGTTCTCCACATTCTTTTTTCTGACAATTTAATGGGCTGTGTTGCTATCTAAAGTCCTAATCAAACTTTCAGTGGTGATGCTGAAACACTCTCGATTTTTTAATTTACAAACCAGCATTACATCTGTCATACATTAAGACCAACAGTCTGAATTTCAGTTCATCCTCCTTAACATAACACTGAGGAACAGCAAAATCTAAAAGGAATTTTACAGACCTGGAGAGAACACAAGAGGAGCGACTTGTTATGCTTACTGGTCAGAATATAAATGTACAACCTGGGAAATAGGGAGCCACAGAAACAAAGAACTCACCTCAGCATTGGCCTCGGTGGAGGAGGTGGCTCATCAGGATCTTGACACCTTTTTGCTTTTTTGGTTACCTGCTTGTAAATATTACGAGATGTCACTCCCAGCCACAGTACTGTTGCAAGAGTGGAATAATGGAGAATTATCCCAACCTTAAACATAGACAACAAAAAAAAATTAACCCCCAAATATTTCCGTTCTACTAAGTTAATATAGTAATCATTAAACTAGCAACTCACCATAAAGTTGAAATTGTCAAAAGCTCAATTCAAGAGAAAAAAAGCCCTCTTATTTTATATGACCACTCTAAGTGTAAAGTCATTATATTAAAAAAAATATGTAATGTAAACTCATGCATGGAAAACTTAATAACGGGGAAAAACATTTTCACATTACATATCTATCATACACTTTAGGGAACTGTATTTTATGAAAGACTTAATTTAAAGTATCCTGTGCTACAGATATTATTCAAATTGAAACAAGTCAGGGAATAGCAAACTCATGATACTGTGACAACTATGGAACTGATGACAAAATACAGACAACCAACACTTATCAGCAATTTAACATAATGCAAAGATAAAGAAAATGTATTAGATGTTTAACCTTCCCAAACATTAATGCAAAGTCTGCTTCACAGTGGAATGTCCTTGTCCTGTACTGCCTTATTCACAGGCCAACACTGCCATGACAGCACATGCATGTAGAAGGGGCAACAGTTTAGCTCCTATAAAGTTGACTACAAGTGGTTTTTCTGCCAGTTTCAGTCACCCGCGAAACACACAACTTTCAAACAGCCGCTCTGTAAACACAAGGTTTCTTCTGGAGGATCTCTGACTCCAGGAAGGCAAGAAAAAAGGTGTGTGTATGTGTGAGGACACAGGAGAAAGATCAGGGATATCTTTTATTGCAACACTTTGAACCATCAACCTAATAACTCCTGTAAATTCAGACAAAAAGCACTATGGAATATTATGGTGAGGGACTTGAAAATTTTTTTAAACACTGGATGAAAAGAAAAATTCAAAATTTCACTGACATTTTTTGAAAGCAGCAATTGTTGTACTGAAACACTGCGACTGAATTGAGATAGCCAAATCTTAGAAGGGAAAATCATTAAAAAAGAGTCTCAATAAAGCATGGGGGCTTGAAATACTTCTCTCTCCTCCCCTTCAGTTATACTGAGTAGAATAGAAATAGAAATAGGTATTTTAATACCTGTGAAATTCAGATTTTACATGACCTGTAACAGGCACATAAAGGCCTATAAAATAATTTCATAATAAGTAAGTCTTAAAACCAGAAATAACTAAAAAAACTTAATTTTTGTGTTAACATTTTGGGAAAAAAAATCTGTTGTACATTACAAGGGCATGTAGTGATAGCAGGAATGACTTTAAAGTGAAAGACTGTTGATTTATATTAAATGTAAGAAAGTTAGTTTTTTACAATTGGGGTGGCCAAACACTGGCACAGGCTGCCCAGAGAGGTGGTAGATGCCCTAGCTCTGGAAATATTGCAGGTCAGGTTGGATGAGGCTCTCAGCAATCTGACCTAGTTGAAGATGACTATCTTTATTGCAGGAGTGTTGGACTAGATGACTTGAAAGCAAAACATTAATTTTTTCCTAAATTTTGTATTTTGATGAATGCCTATACAGCATTACAGTTCTGTGGGAGGCAAAGGGGGCATATTCATATATAGGACTACAAAACCAGTAACTAATTTTTACTTACCGCTTGGCAAATGCTGGCATTCCTGGTCTGAGTTATGCCTCCAATAAACACCACACATGTCAGGAAAATATGAAAGCTCAAGTTAACTAACATATGCCAGCTTTTAACACTGATCCTGATCACACTGTTAAAAGAAACAAATTAGACTATTCAAAACACAGCTACATTACTGTTTTCAGAAACTAGCAAGATATTCTTGTGATAAATGACATATAATTCCTGTTAATGATTGTTTGACTACCACATACTTTGTAATCAAATACAATCTCTGGACTTTATCACAAGAAATTAAAATACCCATCTGTTACTGGCTTTATACATCTACTTGGGGCCTGATTTAAAAATTTTAGGATTCAGGCTTTCCCATCAACACAAATGTAAAAGGCTGAACAGTTTGTTAAATTCTACCATTATTCTTGAATGGCCTCTTCTTTCATCATAAAGCAAAATGAATTAAAGGAGAGACATGGTTATGAGAACTAAATTATCATACTCAAGAAAGATTAAATAGCTACTTGTGTAACTGTTAGTTTGCATCAACAAATTTTATAGAGAAAAAACACTGAAAGTATATTACTATATCATGCTCTAATACAAAAGAAAAGGTAGCCCTAAGCACGATAAAACTCGTTTTCTTAATCTGGTAGTTTTGATTCCTACCTGTGATGGTATATGTAACTGACCATGATCATCAACAGGCACATCAGCAAAACCATGGCAGTGGCATAGATTACTGGATGCAGAAGATCAGCTGGCTGTGTATATAATTCAGCTCCAGTCAAGTCCTGACAACAAAAACAAAAATAACATTAGTCCACCGTATCTATTTTTTAAGGGTGGGGGAATGACAAAGGGAACAAGAAGTAACAGACACCTTCAAAATGAAATGTCTTCCTTCCCTTCCCACCTGTACCAAAACAACTCTCCAATTATTTATTTGTTATTTCTGGGTTTCTTCTGCAATAATCTGCTATTCTGGCTGACCTTTATAAATGCAGTCACAATTCTTACAGAACAGCTCAAGTTCACATATTCTTGAAGATACAAAGAGGTCAGCAGCTTATAGAAACACACCATTTTCTTCATCTTAAAATATCTGTATGTACATATGTGGAATAACTGTTGTTATTAACTTCTTTAGTTGTGATTTATCTTCTTTAACAACCCAAAGAACTTCACAGAAAGTCCCCTTAGCAAGTCTGTAGATGATGTTACAGACCGGGGGGACCAGTCCACAGATTGGAGGATAATCAGAGGGATGTTGGTGAGACAGAGAAATGGGTTGATAAAACATCATGAAATTTAGGAAAGGAAAACGTTAAAATATCTGCATCTGGGATGGAATAACCCCATGCACATAAAAACAGGCTGGGCATTGGACTGATTAGAAAACAACCTGAGTTAGCGGTAGACAAAAGCTGACCACAAGTCAGCAGTGTCACCTGTAGCCCAAGACCATGCTGTGCTGTGTGAGTACTGACACAGCAGGTGGGTGAGCTGATCCTTCCCTTCTGCTGAGCACTGAGAGACCGCTCTGCAGAACTCACAATTTGAGGCTCCCCAGCACAAGAAAGACACTGACATACTGGATGGAGCAAGCTTAACAGATGACCAGGATGATCAGCAGGCTGAAGCATACAGTGTCTGAGGCTGAATAAGGTGTCTTTTATCTTTAAGAAGAAAAGGAAGACGGGAGAAATCTCATTATTATATTGGACTACCTACAGGGATAGTATAAAGAAGACCAAGTCAAACTCTTTCAAACTCTTCTTGGAGCTGAACCATCCACTAATGAAAGGAAACCAACAGTATCAGCAACAGGGAAAATTCTGATTAGACACAGGAGAAAAATTCTGAAGTTGTCACATACTGCCCAGAGAGACTGTCCCTGGAGATACTCAAAGCTGGACTGAATATGATCTGGAGCAGTAAGATTTGACTTTGAAGACAGTCAAACTCTGAGCAGGTTAACTGGACCAAATGGCACCAGATGTTCCTAACAGACTATTACTTCTATGGCTATTGTTTGACCAGAATAGATAGCTGATAACTCTAAGAGAAGTCAACAGCTCTACAACATCAATTAAATTTTCAGAATCCACCCCAGAATGACATTTTCATTTACTCAAAAGAAGAAATAATTCTGTTTGGAAGCAGTTACAGTTTACTAGAGTTCTAGGAATGGGGAGGGGACACAGACAGAACAACTCAAAAGAAACTGTAGTCCTCAGCACAAAATACTGTAAATTTACTTGACTATGATTAGTGAAAAAAATTTATTAAAAATAATGCTTTTTGAATGGAGAGGATACAGAAGAGTCTCTCCCCTATCATTCTGAGTGAGTCACTCTTAAACTTCTGGAGTTGGCAAAGTTCAAAAGAGTCCTGGGGGAAAGGAGAAAAAACTTGGTATTAAGAAAGAACAGTAAAAGATTAGGAGGAAGTTTCAGTCTATTTTGAGAAAAAGCAGTGATATTTTTAAGCTTAAGATGGATAATCTGATTTCAGGGACAGGAAAAGAGTTTTTGAATTGAGGCTTACAATTAAATTAGAGTCAACAATCTCTTCACCATACCTTCAATTGTTCTTTCATCAGAATATAAATTTGTTATTCCTAACTAACTCAACAACCTCATTTCAAACTAATTGAATCAGGTTGTCAGTTTGATTCTTATCTATTTGGTTTTCTTTGGCACCTGGAAAAGGATCATAGGAATTTATGCCTCAGGCAGCCAGTGTCATTTGATTTCAACACTACCCATGGCCTGGTTGTTATGCAGCTGGGGATCCCTGGGAACTCACTGCTGTTACAAGCATGAGCAAATGTTTTGTCACACCTGGCCCATGAATACCAGGCAACAGGAACTGTAGGACAGTTCTGGTTGCTGCTTCCAGACTGATGTCAGGTAACAAGATCTCATGTGTTTATCCATGTGAATTTCAAGAACAAGAGCTATAAAATCACAAGATTTACAATAATCTTTTAAAACATCGGAGAAAACTCAGTATATGCCTTGCCTAGATAGCCAAGGCCTTGACCCAATAACCAGTGGAATAAATCAATGGAATTTTTTATCTCTTGTACTGACATTTTCCATCAGATCTAGCAGAAGGAGTGACAGGAGCTAATAAGGTTATTTCTGAGCTAAACTGGTCCTAAATAATTCTTAACTAAAAAAGAATGACAGTATCATAATAGTAGAGATGGCATTAAGAATACTGGGGAGTTTATTATAGTCAATTAGCTGAACTCTTGTTTCTTCTCAACCACTATTACTGGTTTTTTTTTCCTCTGTTCAGTCTGTAATAATGAGTTTTCAGCTGAGCCTCCTGCTTATCTCTTCTATTACTAAACAATGGTGAAGATAGTCTCCAAATAAATACAAAGTTTTACAACTGCATCTGCCTAAATCACTAGATCAGAAAACCAGGCATTCAGTGATGTGTTTCCTTATCAGAGGACTTTATGTTCTAAAATGTATGAAGAGGGTCAGCACACTACAAATTACTTTCTTCTACACATATACATAGTAAAGTAGATTAAAATAGAGTGAAATAGCTCTGGTTAAGTCATTCACCATCCAGCCAGGATGATGAACCACCATGTTCGGGTCCCTCCTGCCACTGCTGTTTCATGTATTTGATGTAAATGACAACTCTCGATTAAAGAGCAAACTTCTAGAACTGAACCCGAAAAAACTTTCTCTGAGCCTGAGACCAGAGCCCAGACTTTCACAACATCATGGGAGTCCAGAAA
Organism: Drymodes brunneopygia; assembly: GCA_013400955.1. Lineage (NCBI taxonomy): Eukaryota > Metazoa > Chordata > Aves > Passeriformes > Petroicidae > Drymodes > Drymodes brunneopygia. The sequence continues at coordinate 165,214 of VZTZ01030498.1, read as the reverse complement.
TGAAACAAACTACTATGGCTTTTTTGGTTAATATATGGATAGGCATTATGAAAGCCTTTTTGAGCAGCACTCAGACATCCAGAGTTTCTGCAGTATTATGTGTGTGCAAAGAACATCTGTCAGATGAGTGTTATTCTGTGCCCCTCCACCTACCCCCTCCTCTCCAGTCTCTACAGCCTAACATTTTGGAAAGTAACTAAATATTTAAGGAACACCAGTTTTAAGCAAGTATACAACAAGAGCTACTGACAGAAAAGGAAGAAAACTGTCCCTTTCTCTAATTTGATTTCTGATTGTCAACAGTTCCCTTTATAATTCACCAGAGGATATTCATACAATCTTACTATGCATTAATTCAGAAATAGCCTTTATAGAAGCAGATTGAACATGCTTTTCATTTTTCTTCCTCCAAGTGACAGAAATGTGACCAATTTAAAGTATAATCTCTCTTTACTTGCATATTACACATACAAATGAATTTTAATTCTGTTTTAAAAAATGCTTTTAAAAATAAGGATAATTTTAAAAATATCAAAGAAAGGAAAACTACGTGTAAAAGTTTACTTGATTGTAAAAGTTTAAAGTAATTTAAAACACTCTCAAAGGTAAAGTGAAAAGTTGCTCTCTTTGAGCTCTTTTAAAAAGCTTGGCATGTAAATCAATTTTATATAAGTCTATTTGGGTAATTACCATTTAATTATCTTCAAAAGGAGATTTTTGAAAATCTGAGTTGCTACAGCAAAATATCTTCTAATCCAGTAATCATCATAAAGGAGACCTCTTTCTTCCATGCATGATTACATAAAAATATATATTCAATTCCACACAAAACACATAAAGTGTCACAAAACCCATACCAAAGTTACATTTATTTCCTAAACCTTGTAATATTTTGCTCAGCTTCCTACCAGCCCACCCTACTTATGTATCACATTTTATCATTTAGCATTTGTGGTGACTACTGAGAAGCAGGGTAGCAGTCACCATCTATAAAAAGGGAAACTTCCCAGGCCAGATTCTGAAATTAAGAGTTCAGAGAACAGATAAAGAAGAAATTCAGCTTCACAACTGAGATATACTAAAAGAAAGTGCCTCTTCTATCACCATATTTCAGAACTGGTTAACCGTTTTAATGATACCAATATGCTTAGACTAGCTTTTTGATACTATTTTCAGCAGTATCACAAAAATATTTTGCATAGTTACTAAGTGTTTTGATCTTTTTACCACTTCCACTGATGTCTTCTGGTAACAGACCTACATACTAGTGAATTAACAGTTAATTTGGAATGAAATAGCTGTCTTTGGTTATCAATCACAGAAAAAAATAGCTGGGAAAACACTCCTGATCAACTGACAAAGTCAACAATTCTAACACAGAGACGACAGTTTAAAATAAAGAGCAGTAACAGCTGAAGATAATCTGTCATTATTAGACTAAAATTCATAAAAACTAATTTGACTAAGTAACTCATTAAAATGTCTTCCTATAATATAGTACTTTGCATATGAAAATTCTTTTGTTTCCAGTATATCCAGTTGATTATTAATTATTATCCAATTAATTACAGTTTGACACATTTCCACTTAAACCTCATCTTACCTCAACATTTACATCAACAAAAGTGAAAGCTAAAGATGTATTTATTACATCTAGCTTTATGTGAAACAGAGTGTGGGAATTGCTTGTTTTCCTTGACACAAGAAAAAAACCGAACAGAATTGCATCTTGAAACATTTTTAAGTTCCAGAAAGAAACTAAATTTGTGTCATACCATTAAAACAGCATAGTTGCTGAGAGAGTAGCACTGAATGGTGGTAATATTTTCATCAGACAGAAGGATGCGACAACCATCGGATTTCCATCCCCCTTGTCCGTTCAGGAGATCGAAGTCCCACTGAGCTGCAACAGCATCTGCTCCGTGTGCAATCCGCCGCAGTGTCACATTGATGGGAACGTGGTGGCTGGCTATGTTTAATCCATCTGTTACAAAGGAAATGTATTTGCACGTGAATTTCTCATCATGTACCATGTTAGATGCTAAAAACCTTCTATTGGATACACACTAATCTAAAGAAGGGAATCAAAAATGTTTACTAAAGATCATAAAAAAGTATTAAATAAAACAAACCTATCTTGGTAAGAATAACTGGAGTCACAACTGTACGACGTTTCCCATCATCAGCCAGACTTGTTGAATTTCCTGTTGCTGGGAAAAGCTTTCCATTGCGAAATGCAATAAGCTGAAGCTTGTAGACAGATTCATCTGCTGGTCTGATTTCTCTTTTTTGTTTTTGGGTGAAAAGGGAAGCTGGCAACTGGATAGAGGCCTCTACAATTGTGTTCTAGAAACAAACAGATTTTTAAAGTTTCAAAGAGAAAATTATGTTCTTTACAGAGATTAAATTAGCAACTCATCTATATGTACAGAGTCAGAGATGAATGCATTTAGCAGACTGTATTGTGACCAACCTATTTGACAGTTTCTAAGTAACCCAGGATAAAACAGCTTAATCAGGCTATTAAAGTCTTAAAACATTTTTTAAAAGAAAAAAAAAAAGGTAAGGATTCTGAAGTTACCTTACTTGTTACAGAGTGTAAAGTTAAAGTTGGTATCAGTACAGTATTACAAGAATTTTTCCAGATCAGACTATTAGCAACTAGAAGCAGCAATCAACACCATCAACACAAGCAGAGAGAAATGCTGCAATTGTGTACTAGTACCATTCAAAACAAAAATGCTGTGTACAAACAGGGTGGTTTTACTTGTATACAAATAATCCTTGAGTGAGAAGCATGCATATAATTTCACAGAATTACATAAGTATAAATTGTAATATACGTCCTGCAGTGACATTCAAGCAAATTAAGTGCTAAGAACAAACTGCTAAGTTGGGGAGTATAATTGAAAAAATACTTTTACGGAACATGAGGAAGTGTTTCCACTTTATACACACCCACATATAGATGCAATATATATGTGTGTGTGGGTGTCTGAGGATAATATTTCACATTTTTAAGGAGACTGCTGTCTGATTTAATAGCTAATGAAGGTGAAAATGCAGAAAAATAAAGATGCCCCATTACAAACTAGGAAGCATCTCAATTTCCATACTTACGAAAAGATCTGAAAGGATCTTTCAACTTAGGAAGTTATAATGAAGAAAACCACACCTACTCATTAAAAGTTGTGTCCATTAAAACAACTACTTCATAATCAAGCTTTTTTATCCTTTATCCCTTTAAGTCTTCTCACAGTCATTTTTGATTACACAAAAATGCTAATTTAACCTTAGAAATTAATAACAATAAACTGGCTTGCCAAATTATTCACATATATGATTATGAAGTCAGTAGGGAAACAAAGAGCATCCCACCTTTAAAGCCAGGCTTGACAGTGTATTTGAAACGTTGCACTTAAAGCTTAATTGTTTATCTAGATTTCCATCTGGGTCTCTTCTCCCATAATCGCTGAGTCCTGTACGGTCTGATGTAGCCACTTTCTGAAATACGGTGCAAGTCATCCCAGTGAAACCAGCAGCCTTTATTACATAGGCCTCAAGAGCAATATTTGGAGAATACTGTGACAACAAAAATCAAACATGAAATGATTTTACACACCACAGACAGAATAATAAATAATCTTAAAGGTATTCTCTGCCTTCACAGAAAAACACATCCAGAAAACCATTTTGGTTTACTTGGCAGGTATAAATCTTCTCCCTGCAGAAAGAGTAGGCATTTCAGACAATGCCAGCATCTATTAAGAAAAATAAAAAGGTATTTGAACTCAAGAGTGAGCAAAACCTCTTCTAAATAAATAAATAAATTCATACTTACAGTAGAATAAACTTGAGCTCCATTTGCTAGCCGATACATAGCAATTTTCTGTAGATACTGTACAATTCTAGTGCAAGCCTTGGCTTCCCTTTGTGCCATCCACAGAACACGCTCATCAGCCAACATAATATTGCTTGCTATGTCCACCATGACATCACCAAGCTAACATGGAAGAGAAATAAGATTCCTTTATAGGTATGAAAGCATTCAGCAGATAGGGTCATTATCAGAAAATAGGATGTGACGTGGCAGCACAAAAAGCACAAGGGAATTGGTTGCTCCTATTTCAATCACCTCAACATGTTGACATACTGAAATACTTTGACTCGGACATTTACCCCCAGTGAAGAAAAATGTCATGCCAAAATAATGTGTCTGTCTATATTACACTTCAGAAAAAAAACCATGATAAATATTTTATTGCAAGGAAAGGGTGCAATACTCCACTTTCTACTGTACTAATTGCTTAAGAGGACTATTCACAATTAACTTGAAAACTAAAATAAACTATAAATCAACAACAATGAAGTCTGCATGTATGATAAAAGATAAGAAAAGAGTAAAACAGACAAAAATTAGCGTACAACCCTTCTGTTTTGCTTCCTTTTAGCCAGTCGAACTTTTTTTTATTGCAGTTTTGTTCGCCTTCAAATTTGCATGACATGTTTTAGGTCACAGGTTTATATGAGAGAGACAGCAAATACTCATCGGCACCAGTGCTGCTTTCAAACCATCAATTACATTGTTTTAAGTTCACAGTCCACACCCTGCTTTTTGTATGAAAAACAAACTATGAAGGGAACTTTTAGGCCAAAATTACTCTACCAAAATTAATGAGCACATATGTTGATAACATTGACCTACACCAGAGTTTCACAACATTTAAGGAGCAGTGACAAATACTGGACCAAAAGGAAAGGTGAGTATAATTTTTAGTTGAATTGACTGAAATGCAATTCACAGTGCCTGAATTTAGCAAGTGAAATTTTCTGCTTGAAGAGAGACAGGATAAGGTGAGTAAGGTATCTCCTTTATTATCCAGGCTTCCCAATTTTTTTTCAGAATATTACTAATAAGGAGAGAACACAATAATTTGTCTGCTTTTTAAAAATCTTTAAATATAAGGACAAGAATTGGAATATAAAAATATTTATTGAGAACTGGCTCTCTTAGGAACAGAAGTCACAATCAGTAAAAATTCTTAACTAACACAGAGCCTTAAGTAGCATTTGCAGGCTGTAGTCCTTTCATTAAAACTTCAGCAACAAAGTTAAATCAATTGAAGGTGCTTACCATGACTTACTACTATTTGAGAAATGGTAAGAAGTTTCACACATCAACATATGGTGATTTTAGAATAAACCAGCAGTGTTAATATCCTCAACTTGCAGAATTCAAGTTGCTTCACACTTTTAAAATATATTACACATTATTCTTGCTTCTGCTTATTGAGGTATGAACACGTTTTTCCAGCTGTATTCTAACTTAAGACAATCCACTAAGAACTTTCTGAACATTTGTCTTGTTTCTTCTGATACGAAAAAGCTATTCAATGAACCTGTTTATTATTTATTGTACTAATCTTCCAGAATAGCCACTTTAGCTATTCACAAACTAGGGAACAAATAAAAAAATGGTGTAAGTGAATGAATATGAGTAATAGTGTCAAGAACAAATTCATAGAGTAATAACCTGATAAGAAATCAGCCCTATTAACAGCTACTAAATTTTTACATGAAATGGTACTCATGTTCCTTAAATATACCTGCATATCATAAACTGGCTTCAAATCAAATCCATTGAGAAAAAAAACCCATTGTCTAAGACAGAAACTCTCCAAGGAGTTCTGCAAAGGATGTACAACCAGTATTTATGGTTTGCTGGGGAAAATTTGGCTTTTTTTTTTTTCATGAGTTCAAACTCGAGGTGTTGTGGTCTCCAACTTCCCAACATGCACTGTACAGTGAGATCAACATAACCTCTGTTCAGCAGTGAAACAGAGAGTTTCTACCCACTGGTGGGACTATTCAACTACTTGCATTTTTCTCCCCAACGATGAGCGTTCTCTAAGATTTTGTTTTAATGTCTTATGTTATATCCTGCAGGACAGAGGAATACTGAAAACCTTAGAGATATGGCTCAATATTGAATAAAGACAGTCTATCATGGTGGAAGGGGAGAAGGTAAGTCTTGTTTTATTCATTATTGAGAGGATCTCTGAGGCTTTCATTATTTGTGTTTTTAGATAAGAACATACCAATGAAAACCTGTGTGACCCACTCCATATTAAATAAAAACAGACTTACTGTACCTATCTCCCTGCTCCAGTGCTGACCAGAGGTGTTACTCACATTACAGGTCCAGTGAATGCTGGATCATCTCAGCGCGAATGCAAAGTCTGTGACCATGGGTCAGCAACTTCAGGGACCTACTAAACAAACAAAAACATGGAATAGAATCTGACAATCCACTAACTCAGTGCCTGAAGCTAATGTTGGGAAGATTTCACTGCTCAGAATACTTAAGGACAAACACTTTGATTATCTTTAAAGTGATGGCAAATTATCCAGTTACCTCTTTATATTTTTCCGCAAATCTTCCAAATTTCTCTATCATTTCAGCCACAAATATAACATCCATTTTATCAGAAAAATTTGCTGCTTCAACTGTGTAAGCCAAGAGCTGTCTTGCTGTTGCCACTGCATTAGTAAGGTTGAGCGGCATCTACATAGAGAACAAACATGAGCATTTGAAAAAGTACAAGATAGAGAAAACACTTCACCAATTAACAAATAAGCATTCATCCAAAGAGGAGAGTAATTCCCACAGGGATCACAGTATTTTGAGCAGCTAAGGACCAGCACCTTATCTATAAGCAAAAACATTTCCTACAAGCCGGAGAGCTACTGTTTGTACTGGCAGCGAGCAACTGGGTTTTGTGCTGTTGTCCTAGAAGGGAGAGAGGTATTGCACCAAAAAAAAAAAAAAAAAAAGGAGAAAAAAAACCCCAAAACAGTACTGTCAACTGCTTATTTTCATTTTCACCAAAGCCAAGGCATAACAACACAAAGCTCTTTAAATATAGCATTTTATAGCAAGAGCAGCCAAAATCAATTCAAACACAGCACTGCCACAGCATTCACTCTCAATTCTGTAATTACAGGAAGCATTTGGAATGGCATACACAAACCAAAAACCAAGACAGATCTCTCTCTGACAAAGGTCATGATTTCACTCCTGAAACAAACTCCATGCTGGAAAATTCTTCACTAAATACACATCAACATGCCTGAGCTAGCAGGGACCAAAAATGGGAAATTTTACATGGTACAGTGGAAAGCTGTGCAAATGTTATCAGCTCATGTTCAGATGCTGTTTATCCATGATAATCCAAACTAGAGAGGTTCTCTCTCTCTGGTTTTTGGTGTGGAGATATCTAGTCTGCCCTTCTGAATTTGAAAAGTGTAATATAAGCACAACTATATATTTGTCCTTGCCAGTCTTAGCACTTGTACATAAAGTTCAATGTGACTAACGGAAGTTAATTTTTTGTCAATATGCTAAAAGTCATGCATTTAAAGTACAAATAAAGTTCAAAGTCATAACACATACTGAATAAAGTCAACTTTCAAATTCAGACACTGTATAATTTCTTTGAACTTTTTCTTTAATCATGAATTTCTTTTCACCTAAAACTGTACCTGTTCAATACACAAATAAGAATAGCAGAAAATGAATGCTCTTGTAGAATGTTAAAAAGGTTTCATTTTATTTTAAATGTGAACCTTTACTTGATTTAAAATTTTTGGTGAAGTTCTGATGTTCAAAACAGCTCAACTACCTTTGTTCAAAGGCTATAAACATGTTTATAATACAATTACATACAATATTAGTCTCAGAGACAAGAAATTTGTGCAGAATAATGCTACAATTCCAGACCTATTACATATAAAAAGAAGGTAACTTTCATAAGTAAAAACTACTCCCACACCCAAAACATTCCCTGAGAATACCTGTGTAAACGTATTTTTGACTAGATAATAGGAAGTTATTTACATCACACATGAAAATTATTCTTTTGCTTTTCTGAAGATACCAATCTGCTGCTTACATTTTAAACTTCCTGATCTATATTTGGCAACATTTTTCCACAACCTGAAAGTGTTGGCTGACCAAAAACAGTAGTAACAAGCTTAAGTTATCTAGGCTCTTGAGCAGCTGAGCTACAGTACACAGGCAGGAATAGCATTGAGTTGTCACAGGCCTTGCAGAAAAATGTGAATTCCCAGGTGAGAAAAAAGCAAACCAGCAGCAATTAAGCTCTATTTAAGCTAACACTCAACCTTTCTGTGTCCCAGAAAAGGACTAAGTGATCCCCAGCATCATCTCTCTCCTGTTAACCAGTCATTCAGAAATAATACTCTTCATTTGAGCCGTCAAACCAGTTTCATGTGACCAAGCCATGCCATGCACCTCTAGTGCTAGGAATATAAAGCAGTAAAACAGAAGAGTTATGTCAACCTCTCAGTCTATCTTGGGCCAGAACAGGCATTCCCTTTCTTTCCTTCTCACCCCTGCCATCTTTGCTGGCCAGTGCTCAGGGGTCCTTAGGGAACCAGAGCAGGAAAAAAGCTATGTCAGCATCAGAAAGTACCTGAATGCAGAGGGAGCAAGTCAGCAACAACCCATTTACACAATATGCAGTAAAAGTCTTTTGCCTCAACCTGGAGTCAGCCCAAGCAACGGGACATCAAGATTTCCCTGTATGTATAAATCTAAGACATTGTAAGGGGAAAATACCAGTTTAGATCAGATTGTCCTATTTGGGGGCTGAGGTGCTTCAGATAGGTAGTGTGAAGCTTTCCCTAAAAGAATGTGGTATGAACTGAAACACTCCAAACACACACAACACGTAGAAATCCTACCCTGGGCTCAGATAAGCACCACGGACCCATGTTAAATGTAAGTGGTGCTACCAACATCATCAACTCCAGTGACGCCGCACTATTATCAAAAAACAAACAAAAAACCAACCACCAAACAAACTCCAAAACACCACCCCAAAAACAATCTCATATTTCCATGGTTTCACTTGTTGCATCTATACTAGTCATCTGACTGCATGCATTGGAAAACAAGCTTAAACCAGATGTTCAAAGCTTTATGTAATAATTTCTAACACAGCACCTATACAGACAAGGTTGGGAACATCACTGCAGAACACCATTTGTGGAAGTGTGCATTAACTACATAAACCTCAAAAGGAACTTAGGGCTGAAAAATTTTGTTTCATAGCTGCAATTTAAATTCTAGAATACTCTCTTGGATCCTGGTAAGTGCTACCAGATAAAGAAGCTTAGTTAATACTCACTAATTTCACTAGTTAACTCAATCACAGTGAATCTATCAAAGGTTTACAGTAACAAAGTCTAAGCAGACTTTGACTACTCTCTACTATGATAATGAAAAGAGCAGCTCTCCATTACAGATCAAGCCTGCCTTGTTTCTTTATAGCACGTGGGTGGGCAGAGCAGGGCATCCAGTTGACAAAAGTAACCATGACAAGCCATTCTCTTATGCTTTAGATAAGTACAAAGAATAAAATTTTCCTTGCACTTTTAATCTAGGGACACTCAAAACAGATGTTAAACCAAACTTTTAACCTAAACCTACAAGTTCCAGTATTGTACTTAGAAGCTAAGTACAATAACCTATCTAGGTTATCTATCATAACCTATCTAGGCCACCAGTATTTCAAGCTTAAAGAAGACGAAGGGTCTTTTAAGTTTTTCTTTTCCTTAATTAGATTTTCATAATTTGGTTTTACAGAAATGCACAAATTACCTGATTGAACATATAAAGAACTCGAGTCACATCATTTGCATACTGGCACCTGGAGTAGTCCTCCTCTGCCCAGAACCCTCCCCTGTCGCATCTGCGCCAGGCTCTTCTCTCATCTTGTGAGTTGCCAGGATATATCCCACTGCCAGCAGAATAACGTGTACACAGCAGGTATGCTGTGATGCCTGCCAATGTTCTGGGCCACCTGGGGAGTCAAAAGGAGAAAAAAACCCTCGCATTTAGACAAATTTACATGACAAGTAAATAAAAGGATTAAGCACTACAACATGAAATAAAGAGACACTCAAAACTAAGCATCTCTAAACTATTTAAAGGGCCACCTTGGCTCATCTTCAGTATTTTCAAGCTGTTCATATTTGTGTCTATTAACAAAATGAGTTCTAATGCTAGCACACTTTTTTTTTAAATTCTTTCATGAGGTTTCAGGTGGAGAGAAGGTGCTTATACAATAACTAAAAATAGTTTACAATTTTTTGATAAAAAACCTTGCCTGCTTCATGAAAAATTCCCTGTTAACACTATAAAAACAAGTTGATACTCGCTTTCTACTTGTCCCCTACACATGCATCAATACAACTTTCAAACAATTGCATTCATATTCATACCAAACTGCAGATATGAACAGATATGAGTAGTATTCAAGAAACAGTAGTAGCAGCAGTACAACCACTGACCAGTTTGGCAAACAAAATACCAAACAGAAATTAATGGAAAAAAATTTGTTCATAATGTCAAGAAAGGAGAAAATAATTCCTTTCACTTGTGGTACGTGAAACTATGTGCATCTTAAGAAAACTCCTAACATTCTCTCTACTTTCTCCTCTAATTTTACTGTATATTTTATCTGTACAAACAAACACAGATAACAACACAAAACCCCCAGAAAATAAATTGCAATATGTGTTCAATGCACTTATCATTTATGAGAGCAGACCTGATCCAAGGGAAAAAATAAGAATAGAAGGAAACCATGCCTGAATTAAGGTACAGTGCTGAGCAGACAAAAGGGACAAGGACAAGGAACAGCAGTCAGTCTGCCTGCCCCTGCTTCTGGCTCTCCACCCTGTTATATGCATAAGCTTATATGCATAAGCACTATTTTATCATTCAGAGCAATGATTTGTAAAGTAAAAAGCATACATACCTAAACTGCAGAATGCTAAGTATCTCAAATTTAACAATCCAACGTATAAGGTTTAACTAAAACTGAGAGCAAGTGAGCTTCACTGGATCATCCCAGGCTTTCTGTAGCATCATTATATCAAGCTCCTTTAACAGTCTTATGAGCTAACATAGTTTTTCTAAATTTTAAGTATTTCTAAGGGCCTTCTATAAAGCAGTTGAGTCCAAAAGTTGGAACTGGTAGAATAAAAAATTTTAGTGGATTACACTGGGAATTAAAGTTTGCTTTTATATCTGAACTGCATTTTAGTAAATGGCTGTTCATTTACTACTATCATCTGAACTAAGAAATGCTAAGAATATACCAATATTTGAAAAAAAATTCTCTGTTTGCAGGAGGATGAAGTAAACACCTTGAAGGATGTTCCATTTCCAGGAAATTAAAATTTTAAGCAATATTGCCAACACAAAGAAACTGAAGAAGTCAGCTCCATTTTCCCTCCTTACTAATCAGTTAAGTAACTCCTCTTACTGAAGATGCTAGAGTTTATCACAGTTGTTCCTGAGAGAAGAGAATTAACTCCAGGGATGGACTAAGGCAAAAGGCTACGCTTCTCAATTAAATTAAGTGATAGAAGATAGAAGATACCTTTTAGGGTATACTGGAAGTCTTCTCTATCTTAAATTCCCATTTATTCTTAATTAGTTCCAACAGAACTATTGTAACACGTCCAGTAATGGAAGAAACACATTTAGTTCAGGCCATTTTGACCATTGCTTAAGTTTGGGCAAGAAGCAACAAAAAGATAGTTACTGGTGGCATCCCAAAATTACACAGGTCATTGCAACAACCATAAAAGTCAATAAGAGAACTAATTGAAAAGACTAGATGATAAATACAACAAACTAAACTAGGAAACAAGGACTTAAATTTAACTGCCTTTCAGAACAACTTTGGCATTACAGATCAGTTCTCCATATTGTAGTGACATAATTTCATTAAGAAATGGAGACTTGTTATTATGACCATCACCAGAGTATTTGAATACTAGAAGAGACAGAAGATTATCTGGGTATCCAGCAGAGCTCCATCCAGTACAGCCCATGTTCATTAACATACACTCAGAGCCTCAGCAGCCACAAGTAATTAAGAGAAGTGTCACCATCAACCAATACCAGAAAGGAAAACTTATACCAGATTTGGTGACCATGTAGGTAGTTAAAAGAAAGAAGAAAAAAGTTTTAAAATAATTATCACAGATTTTAAATGCCTGGAATCATATCGAGGTATTTTAGAGAATGTAAATTAATTAAAACAACAGGTATCGATTCTGCAATGGTAACATAAGTTTTTTATCATCTTTTTAACTGTAAAGAAGAAGGCAAAACAAAAGACAAAAATATTCCTCAGAAAAAATTACAACAGTATTGTTGTGAATTGCTACAATTCCAGTAGTAACCTTAGTGCAAAGTCACCTGCACCTCAGCAAGCTAACAAAACATCAGACTGGATCGTGTCTGGCCAACTCTGATCACGGAGAGAGCAAGTTATGCATCTGCTGGGAAGGGAGGGAGGGAGGGACAGCAGGATACAATACATGGACACTTATCCAAGTCTCTGAAATGTCAGTAGTGACAAATTGAAATAAACTCTGATTCAACACAGGCTGGAAAAACAAGTACAAAGATTAAATACTTCTGTGCTCCCAATTTTTGTGTATTTATAATAAGACTTCAGAGAATGAATTCAAAAAGAAAACAGGCGGATGAGGACAACTAATAAATCAGCTGGCACAGCTGTTAGAAGACATGCAGGCCCACAAATACTCTGCATAATACACTCAAACCTCCACTTCTAGAATGCAGAGTCAGGTTTCCAGAAATACTGCCACTGGAGTACCAAAACATAATTTTCAAAACCATTTATCAATACTGAAATTTTTATATTAAGTTTCCACATCAAAGATGCCACCTCAAAGGGGGTATCTGTCTCTGTCTTTACAGACAGTTTTCTAGAAGTTGTATTTTTCCAAAGTATTTTTGGTAAAAGTGTGGTCAGCTCAGTTTTCCCTGAATGTATGACCTTACAGACTGAGTGCCACATGGCCTTGGAATAATTTAAATTCTGTGGTCCTGACAGAGGTTGTATGACACAACCTCCAAGACAAATATTTTTACTGAAATATGGCACATGCTGCTCCTTTTCTCACTGTTCACATCTAGTGCTAAGGAAGTAGAAAAAGAAAAAACAGAATTTCTCTCTGGTTTCTCAGGCTAGGATTCAAATGTAAAACAAGTTTTTCAGGAGAGCTTTAATTATTATGCTTTTAAACAAGTATTATTTCTAAGCTATATATATGCGTATCTTCTAGAACTTCTGTAGCCATCAAAGAGAAAAAGAGTGAGAGTTGCAGTGTTTAACACTACTTCAAAGGTTATTAGATTATCACAAGGTTATCTGCCTTTTCTCCCTCTTCTTACCTCCACTTCCCCTATTTTTATTACCCCTCTCTTTCATTACTGTCCTTTTATTCTCCCTGAGTTTACTCTGCATTCATCTCCCTACACAGCATTTTATCATCTTTTGCCACGATCTTCTCAAAGGAATACAAGTAATGCCAGGTAGTCCTTTTGTCTATGCTACCTTTAGAACAAATTTAGATATGTACAGAAACATTTTACTGTTAAAACTGATGTTTTATTTATATAATGATTTCGAAATCTTTCTACTAAACCAGACATAAAAGATGGGCAATTTAGAACTCAACAGCTTTGTGCCATAATCTCACATCATAAAAACAATACAAATGCACAGTGCCATGACGAGAAACACTTTTGAGCAACAGTGTCCCTTATCCTCTTTCCTCTCCCATGCACAAAATCCCCCGTGTAGGTGCAAATTTCTTTGCAGCCCAGTGGTGAATGAGATAGGGGAACTGATTTTAGCTTTAACTACATTTCCTTTTTTCCCTAGTTTTGCTAAATTAATATTAAACTGTACCATTCTCACTCATGAACTGTGTCCTCCCAATACCTGTACAACATGAGCTAAAGAGGCATTCTCCAGTTTCTATGAAGCCAGAGAGGACATCCTTCCAGCAGGGCTCAAAAGGTGATTAATGGCATGAAATTCTTACCATGCAAACAAAGGTTTGTCTGTATTCTTGTGAGTCTAAGCTTGAATGTCTTTCACAGTTTACCCAACTGCTAGCAGAAGTGCAAATTTGGGCTGTATTAACACTCTTATTTCATTACTCTGTATAATTAGGTGCTCAAAATTTATCACATATACATGAGTGTAGACAGCTGTGGGGGAAAAGATGGTTCATTTACGTTTAAGCACTTTAATTTCATTTCAGTGGAAAAGAAAAAGGCAGGCCATGCAATTATACAAGAATCCTTTCTTTCATACATATTAATTCTGTTTTAAAAGCACTCATTTCTTTAAACGAACAGTAACTTTCAGTTACAATGAGTTTTTATATCATAATTTCATTAGCTTACAGATAGTCCAGTCTTTTTTTATTACATCTTAGTAAATCTCTAAATTCAGCATGATAATTACAGTTTTAAATTATATTACACCCAATGAGTAACAGTTTTCAAAAAGGTAATTCTTATATTTAAAATAGAATTCTATCAACTACCAGCATAAAATTATGTTAAACACAACAGTTAAAGGATTTACTGAAGTGGAAATATTTTAACATGCAAACTGTGTTTTCAGTTTAATCACTGATTGTAAAATACTCAGGGATATTATCTGAGTAAGACTTAGAATATTTAAATTAAAGAGAATAGATTCCATGATGAAGTTTTTCCCTAACCTTTACAAACTATGCTGAACTAATACTGAACCAAAGACACTGAAGACAAACACCTTCCCCCTTGTTACTCTTTGCTATCCCATCTCTGCAGGGATAAAAATCTAGATGCCAGTTTTGAAACACCATCCAAGCTAAAATGACTAACCAGTTCCATCTAAAAAAACTATAAAATCAAATTCACCTAGGATCATTTACAGCCATCTGCTCAGAACCATTTTCTCACTAGTCAAAGCCTTATTTCCATATGCTCTCAAAGGTGAAAAATTACTCTTTATTATTACTCTACCCAAGCTACAAGTGAAAGTCTGTTATAGTAAACCCAGACACAGTGAACTTTCTGATAAGCTGAACACTTCCTGAAATCTTATTTCTTTTTACTGAATTCCAGAGGGGGTAAATCCTATTACACTGAACAGTCACTGAACAGCACAGGTTAATTTAATGGAAAACACTTTGAAATAAGCCTTTACCATCTGTTTTCACCTCTAATGGCAAATCAAAGAAGAACAATTCACACTTGTATAATAAAAAATGCATAAGTGATTTAAATAGATGTGTTCTTTGATGAATACAACCTGCAACTGTTTGACTTTCTTCACCTTTATCTAAGGCAGGAAGTTCTCCTTTTCTCAAGTAATGCTTATCCCAGCAGTTGAAACCACCACAGTGCAAGAAGAGGACATGCACAGTTACTTATATACATAATTCCCTACAATGTGGAAGTGAACTTCTTCAGTAATTCTAAATTGCAGCAAGTGATCTTAACACTAACTCCCTTACTAATGGTTCCTCATACTCACCCTTCTCAAACTGTCCAAGCGATGAACAATAAAGAAGATCAACTTGGAAATAATGCTCTCAGCCAGAACTTTAAGTGAATTTTGGCAACAACTGGAGGTCTGCTACAATTAAAACCTTGTTTTTCCATCCCCCCCAAAAACTATGTCCCTGCAACATGGTAACTTGCTTTTCATTTCTTAATATAAAAGATACATGGTCTTAGAGTAGCTGCATACAAAGAAGATGACTTTAAAAACTCTAATGCACACAGGGAAAGGAAAAGTTTCTAACTGTAAACAAAAGACCAAACAGAAGATCAACACAGCCAAGCAGCATAAGAAAAGTGAAATGAGTGGATAAAAGTAGTTCATAAAACATTAAGGAACCCGATGTATCATAGTGAACACAATGCTATTGCAGACACTAATTCTCAGTAGGAACTACTGCAGGGAGGCAAAATACAGAGTAGTCATAAAGGGAATTACCTTACATTTAGAGAATCTATACAGAAGCTATCTGTTACAGCTGGCACCTCCAGGAGTAACGTGTTGTTAGAGTGACCAGCAGCAGAAAGATCAGAAAAGGGAAAACAGGTGAAGAGATAAGAACAAAAGATAAAGTACTCTGCAATATCCAACACAGCTACCACTACAGTCCCAACAATCATTAAAAGGAAGCAGCACCATTCTTATTGTTTACTCTAATACTCACAGGGGGAGAAAGATCCAAACTATACTGCATATTTCTTATATAGTGATTTTGTCATATAGGAGCAGAAGGCTATTAAAAAGAGAATGATAACCTGGCAGAAATCCCCCTGTCAGTATGTGGTCTAACTTTATCTTAGAGGTATTCTACAGAAATTTAACTATTCCAATAATTTCATTTATATATTTCAAATATCATAGCTTAGTTTCAGTATCTTTCCAGGATGTGCTACCAGGCTCAAAGTTTAACATTTCATAGTACAATTTCATGAACTTCTGTCAACACATAGTAATTTAGAACAGTTAAAAATCTATTACACACCATTTACAAGCAAACATCCACATAGGCACCTCTAAAGCACAAAATCTTAGTTAGAGGCAAAATTAAATGGACTTTTCTTTACTCTGAAAAAATCCATAGGTTACTAACCTGAAATCCCCTTTATTGTTCACAACCCTCTCTGGAGGGCAGTACTGTGCAGAACTTTCTAACACCACAATGTCTACTGTCCTTGTGTTATTCCCACGTCTGGTTTGTACATGACAACCCCAGTTTCCTGTGGAGCCAGCCTGAATGTTTGAGATTGTCAGTGCACTGGAAAGATAAAACAAGCAAATAACCTCAACAATCTTGCAATAACATTTATATAAGCTTTTGGTAAAAGATGAATTAAGTACAGAAAGACAATGGAAGAAACATCAAACTGCATACAGCCATGAGTGATCTTATAAAACCAGAGCTATTTACATCTCAATATACTGTAATTAACACAGAAGTATTTACTGTTCTTTGGCCTCTCAATTTTGCCAAGGTAGGAAATAAAAAGAACAGCCATAGGAAAAAGTCCCTAGGCTTCAGAAAGAAGAGACAAGAAATCCAAATTCCCCAAGTGTTATCACTGCTATTCAAGACAAAATTTGTAGTTGCTTAGAGAGGCCAAACTGAAATAAATTCCCAAATGCATAATTTGTTATAAACATTGAAACTCTAATTTACTAATACAATTACAGGATATACAACCATTCTGTAGATGCTGAATAAGTCAACAGCCTGCTGCAGGCAGAATAAATTACACTTACAGATCTCTGCTGGAGAACAATATTCAACTGTGGTGTGCGCAAAAGGAAGAGTAAAGAATCCATGAGCAATTCAGTTAAATGTCTTGTTTTCAACATTTTCATCATTTTAATATTCCATGAAAACAAATGTATCCTACCACAAACATATTTTAAATTAATGCATTGGGTAAAACTTGCAGTTGGGTTTTAATTTCCTGCAACTTCCTCTAGCTAATCCTATTTTAAGCATGTAGGAAATCTCTAGACCTAGCAAATCTCTTTTCCCCAACTTTATCGTTAATAGCAGATGTGTGAAGACTACTTCCCTACTAGGGATCTTTCTGTGTACATGTTCACTCAGTGAAGTCGTGAGAGGGCCTTACTGGTTATGGAAATATTCACTAAATCAGAGCAGAAAGTAAGAAGCAGGAAATATATTTTCTCACTATGGATTCACCTTGCAATCAGTGAGCAGTTATGAATCATGTTTTTTTCAACAAAAATACCCTGGGACTCATCAGTTTCCACTATCTTCCCATCCTGATACCATAAGACTTGCATGTCTTGATCAATATATGAAGCCATACATTGGAAGGGTAGACTGTCTCCTTCAAAGACCACCTGACGATGAGATGGAGTCATATAGAAGGACGGTAATTCAAGCGGCGGTTCTAGAATTCAAGACATAAAGCCACAATTAATAGCAAGAATCTGTTACATACTTAATTTTCAAAAGAGGAGAAAAACACACTAAACAAGTATCAATTATTTACGTATCGATAAGTTGCATCTGGCAAGATGTACATGAAAACTACATGTAATGCAACGGATACTGAAAAAAGCAAATTACCATCATATATCTTTTTCAAAATGTGTATTCCTTTAATGTAATATATTTCAATACTCTTTTGCTAGCCCACATCAAAAAGAGTGGAAAATACAAATTTGAAGGAAAAATGTAATTACGCATTTTAGTTCTTCCCAATTTTTCACTAGGACTTCAAAATCACAGTAACATTTGAGCTTTTATTTTTACAGCTGAAATAATTCCAATTAAAAAAAAAAAGTCAGGCAAGTTGATTATGGTTTTGCCACAAAAAGAAGGCTAATCAAGAATAGAACCACCATGCAGGAAAGTAACTCATAAAATGAAGATCTTTTAACTTCTAAAATTTCGGGTTAGAATAATTCACATATCTGAAGCCAGACAGCTAGACCTAGGAAAGAAATTATCAGTTTCTAATTCCTCTTGTGATATTCAGGTAACAATCTCTGAAAAATACAGATTAGCAGGAAAAAGGAGTTTATCGGGAGAGTTACTTATCCTTTGTTTCTACAAACTAACATCCACCATCATCAATTTATTTATTATTTATTTCCAAAAGCAAGCAATACTGAATCACAACTAAAGATCAGCATTTGAAAAGGAGGCACTATTACCACTGTCATCTAAGTGCTGAATTTTAGGGAATGAAATGAAGTAAAAAAGTCAGTTTACCAATATTAACACAACATGAAATGCATTAGGAAACAAATATCAGTTGTCTGGAGTGCTTACCACAGGTAAGAAGCTCCTGCTTGACACCAGTCACTGCCTGCGACTGAAGTGACTTGGGATAGGCACATTTAGTCTCACGTACAGTTATATTTCTTTCCTTTAACCACTGATGCATCCACAGTATGTTGCAATCGCAAAGAAGATAATCAGTCTGAAATTCTCTGCAACAAAACACAGGTACTTACAGAGACGAACTGCATAACTGCAAGGTCTGAAAGCTTGACATCAACAGTTGTGCAATGCCTCTCATTTTCACAAAGACAACAAGTAGTCAAAGTCTAGACTGCAGTGGAGTTGCCTACCTCTACCTACTGAAAGTTATTCTTATCCTCTGCAAGCTGTACTCAGGGAGTACGTCCTTTTGCTCTCAGAGAAAAGGAATCCTCTCCATAAATATGAGGAGTATCTAATACCAGTACATGAGAAAAATTCTAGTAATTTCTTTCATGGAGAGTGTTCACACTACTTCAGGTGAGCAATAACAAAGAATTGCTTGAATACGCACCATCATAACCCAAGAAGACACTTCATTGCTTTAGCAATCAAATGCTTTAGAAGTAAAAGCAACAGAAATAAAAATAGTTCCTCAACTATTTCTCTTCTCAGAAGCACTAGTCACACAATTTTATTCTGCTTTACATGAAAATCAAGGCTTTTAATTGAGTCACAATCTTCTCTATATAATTCAGTACTTTCTAGGAAAAAAAGCATACAAATCACCCATGTTTGCTGAAGTGAGCTGAATTAAGGAATTCATTAATTAATTTTATCTGTTCAGAAATTAATATTTTATCTGTTTAGAAAGAGATAAAAACATACCAAAACATACAGCTATGCCTACACTGGTTTTTACCTCTAGTGAAAACATTTTCTTTTTATTTTTGCAGATGTCTAGAGGATAGCACAACATCACAGGCAGAATACTACAAACACTGATCAACATTTCTATGAAACCTCATTTGGTATTTGTTCACATTAATTCCTCCACATAGCCATTATTCTAATGGCAACCGTTATATCCAGGTTCTCTTGTCACAGCTGTGGTGTTCTTGCACAGCAACCTTTGTGCAGACAATTAAAAGTATCAGGAATAACAATTTATGAAAAATTAGAGATGGAGGAGGGAAAGAAACATTCTCCTTTATAAACAAGAAATTAACTCAGAGACAAATCCAGAAACCTAAGCTTTTGATAAAGTCCCAGTACAATGAGCCAACTGTCATGACTACTGGGGAAAAGCATAAGTTAATCATCAACACTTTTTTTTTCATTTACTTTATTTCTCACACAAGATTACAACTCATGAAACCAAGAGAGAGCAAAATAACCTGAGGTCAAGGTGTACCCACTGTTATGTGCAACAAAACTACACCGTTCATGAAGGACTAAGATCTTGCTTAGAAGTATTTGTTCCCTTTGCTATAAAGATGTAAAATGTTATTTATTTACCATAAATTAATAAATGATACATATAGAATAAAACTTTTGGAAGCCCAGATGAGAAAAGAGCTTTGTTTTTTCAGAATAATGTAACAAATAGCAAGCAAGTTTTGAAGGGGGCTGTATAAACACCCAAATATCCATACACACACTTGCCATCTGCTTATTCAGATGATACTGTTACGAAGATTAAAAGTAAAAATACAAAAGTGTAGTACAAGCAAGTGTATGTAAAATGGTTTTTAAGAACACAAATCATCATGCAAATTAACACTAAATGCAGCAGGTACTTACAGAGATTTTAGGGAACCAAGATGATCAAATGTTCCCTGTGTAAGAGTAGAAAACAGATTTCCAGAAAGATTCCTGAGAAATAAAAGTGTCATGATTTGAACTCATGCTCAGACAACTGACATTTGAAATAAAAAAACCGAACTTTCTTCAAGATAACTCTATGTTTAAAAGTTACAAAATACTGTTATAACAAAAAAAAACTGTTGGAAAGCCAACAGGGCACTGAATAGCGTGGTTTGGGTTGGCCCCACTACTTGTTTTTAAGCCTGCTACTGAGTAACAAACCACAACCATAGGCACCGGCTGTCTTCCAAGAGCACACTTACATAAACTACACCCCTTGAAACAAAGAATGTTAACTAACACAAGGTTAAAACTTAAGTGTATTTATATAGGACAAATGATACTTACAATCTAATAAGGTTTACAAGTCCTCTAAATATATCTGCATTCAGGCAGCCTATTCGGTTATTAGTTAAGTCTCTATAAATAGAAAAAAGGAAAAATTGGAACAAACTGGTTTATTTCCAAATGAAATATAGTCTCCTAACAGAAGTATTTGAACAAAAATTCATGAGTAACAGATTGCACCACATGTATATTTGGTCTTTTTAAGGAAAATCCATAAGGTATTGCTATATGGGTGTACACACATGCACACAGACTCCTTAATCTATCTCTTAACTAATTATAGTGTGTCCACATACAATTGAACAAATCTAGACTTACTAATAAATTGCCTTAAACAGGCTTGGCTTACATCCCTACCAAGTAAATTTTCATATTTGTGCAGTATTTATATATGTGTGTGTATAAATATATATACATATACACACAGAGTACATTACTTAATTTTTAGCATGTCAGAGACTTATACTAGTGCATTTATTATAAATAAATAATATCACTTCTGTAATTATACTTCAACAAATACTTAAAAGTTATATATTTTTCAATATAGGTCTTGAATCAAATGCCAACAATTCTTAAAGTAATAAAAATTAAGCTTGCAAGCAATAATGATTCAGAATCCGTCCTTCAGTTTTATTTTTAAGGTTTTCAGAAGTGTAATTACTAACATACTTTCCTCTGAAGTGAGCCAGATCATCTGATCAGTTACAAATGAACATATATACTCTAAAAATTTAAGAAAGAAACAGGGTGGGGGAGGTAGTGGCAAAAAGTGATCATTAAGACTTAAAAATTGTAACAATATTCCAAAAATCTGAAGTGTTAAAAAAAAAAGAAAAAAAAAGAAAAAAGCAATAATGCTGAGGTTTTGTTTTTCATGTTTCATCTGGTACAGATCTCTTATAGTCAAGGCATAAATCCTCCAAATATATGTTAATGGGAATGTTGGCAAAACCTTCAATAAAGCAGCATTAATAGTGCTGTAACTACAGTGTAGTATTAATAGCAAGGGACTATGTTCAACTGCGACCTTTGGAAAATAAAAATCATGAGTTTAACCTTCAACAAAACAAGACTTGATGGAATGAAAGCTCTGAACAAATGTCCACCCAATGATGTTTCAAATAGAAAAACAAAGGAGTAACACAAGAGACTGTCATAATGAGTGAGCCTGCCAAGCCACAAGCAGCGGATGTTCTTCAGTCATAAGACTGAAAGCAGACTTTGTTTTACACATGCGTGTGTGTATATATTTAGACAGCATATATACACAGAGAACTTTTAATATATAACAACTTTGCTGTCTAAACTTCCAGAAGCTAAGACTTGCTCTCTCTGAGGAGTTTTTGTTTGTTTTGTTTAAACTGACTAGCTAGATATACTACTTACAGTCTTTTCAAAGATGAAAGCCCCAGAAAAGCTCCTGGATCTATAGTACTAATAAGATTGTTCTTAAGATCCCTGTGGAGAAAAATTAAGACACAGCATTTATCATAAATTACACTTAAAAAGAGAAATATTCATAAAGATACACGTAACTTGTCTCAATTTGCTTGAGAACTTCAAACTAACAAACAAACTCAACCCCCAAAGCAATGCAAAAACAACCAACCCCTCTCCCCAAAAATCCAAATGAAAACATCAAACAAAAAACCCAACAACACATTTTTACTTTCTCTAACAACGCATCTTTCAAAATTGGAAAGATCTGTATTTTAACTACAAGGAAGAATAGAAACAGCACATATATTGACTTAAACATTCTATCAGTTCTTATCAGATGAAATGGCATAGAGGCATTTGCCACAATATGAATAGTTTACAGCTATGCAGGGTGAGACACCTGGTTATTACACAGTATGAAACTGTCTAGACAGTGTTGTCTTCTGTAGCCCATCCAATTTTCAATACCTCAGTAGTGCCCAACATCTACCAAAAAAAGCAAAACATGATCTTAAAAATACACTGAAGTCCCAACACTGAAAATTTCCACTTATGTTGCTGGCACAAAAGCAAAGCCCTAGCTGAAAATCCCAAATACAGCCGGTGAAAAAACTTCAGAGCAAATTTCTCAATCTTATGTTTCCAGAGACTGTAAGAAGAAATGTAAAGTAACCATTAAATTAAACTGCTTTACTAATTGTACAAGTGATACAGGAGTTTTAACTCTTGAGATTTTCTGCAGATATAGCTTAATTTCAAAGGTCACAGAAAGTAGCTGACAGCACCTCTACAGTTTAGAACAAACTTTATCACTGCACAAATGCCAAAATTACTTCCACCTCCCTAGTCACCCTAGATTGCTACTTTACTATTATCTGAAGCTGCACAGGCACTTATTACTCCATGCAAAGTTTCTTGCTCCTTGGTAATATCCAAAAATTCTACATTTGAAAAGAAAAATAGTACTCTCATTCAAAAGCAGTGTTTGAATTTGCAAGAGTGAAAAAAGTTCTCCTACATCTACTGCAACATTAATAATTCTGCTTGAAAGAGAACTGTACAAGAGGATTACATCTACCATCACATAGATATACATGAGTAAAAATATAATTCATCCCAAGATTTCACAAAGCATTTCCTGCAGACAGATCAACAAATCATGCTCCAACAGACAGCATCATGGCACATGGATCATGCTTGAATGCTCTACCTAAAAATTTTAAATACCTGAAATATGTTAAATTCACCTTGCAGTAAATTAATTTTCATATACACACTTCTCTCATCTCAACTTTATTTTCTTCCCTTTCTATGGTGGCAGGAACTGCCAAGTACTTCCAGTGCAGTAGTATCAGGAGCCTGAAGAACTTGTTCTTTCAGCAGGCATTATGAACACCATGGTATACCAAACCATAACAAATCTGAAACTAATAAAATGTATTCATCACTCATTTACCATCAGTTTTTGAAGTAGGGAAGAAAAATTATACTTCTTGTTTGTATTTCAATTTTTCATTTAAAATCATATAACTCCCACTTAAAATCTCACTGTTGGAATCACTGAGGGAGAAAAACCTTGACAACAAGCCTTGGAAATCCACTAGTCTAGACTATCAGAAATCCTTAATTCCACTCCATAAATCCAAAGAGTTCTCCCTGATACAGCTCTTTCATAAATTCACTGCAATGGATTCCTATCACTGAATGTCCAAAGCGTTAAGACTTTTCTCAACCTGCAACTCCAATAGCTGCAGAGTCTCTGTTTGGTTGGGGTTTTTTACCCTTCCCACTGGCAGTCCTTGGGTAGGTGCTAGCTGTAAATCAATCTACCAAAAGATATTTGCAGAGGAAAACTGTGAAATAAAAGTGATACCAAAAGATCTCAAAATAAACAGTGCTGACGTGTCTAGCAGCTCTTCAGAAACAGTAAAAGATGCTCATACAACACAGGCTGGTACAACTACCAGGACTGCAGCATGTAAAACGGCCTTTAAATGAAGAAATTACAGTAGTGGTTAAACCAACAGACTTCTATTTCTCAAATAAAAGGGAGGTGGGGGAGACAACCTCACTAGAAAGTTGTGTTTGGCCTTAAAGTTTTTGTTGTTTTTAACACCTATGAATACATTTATATAAACTGTATTTTAGTTTTAGTCCCAAATTTACCAGAAAAATTAATAAAATGGCAGAAACCATTTAAAAATATCTACATTTTCAAATAAAAATTTCAAGAACTAAACAGGAGAAAGAAGTTTAGTATGTTAACAGATTAACTATAAAGTTGTCAGTATTGATTAAAATTCAATCAATTATTATGCAGATACATGTTCCTGACATATTCCTCTGATTTACCGTTCTAAAGACTTTACTTAAATATATCAATACATATATAAACTCTACCTGAAAACCACTAAGGTGAAATGGCAAATGTTTTTCTTATCTAGTATAACATCACAAGGAATGAACAAATAAACATGAAACACATACAGAATATCTCCCCTAGTAAGCAGTAAAGTGACAATGATACTGTCTGAATTAAATATTTAAATACTGACAATTTATTTCTGTTATCTCCATTTCATCTCTTAAATTAAATGTTGGGAAAGGAACTTATCTACAAAGCAAAAAACACTCATAAGAAAACAAGGGGAAGCAAGAGTATTAAGACAAAATAAAAATAAGCAAAAAATGTCCAAAAAGTGCAATTTTCAAGGCATACTATTTATCACAATGAACATCAGGAAAATAATTTGAAACTAGTTAACATAACATGAATGTTTAAAATAGTTACTGTGACTTTCAACTGTTTTTCCTTTTACTATTGATTATCTATTTAAGTTTGAAAGACTACTTTCATTACAATAGTAGTTTTTGTACAAGATGACAAAAGCATTTAAGGAGGAAAAATTTACTTTTACTATGGTTAAATATCTGTGGCTTTTAAACAAGTCTTGCATGTACAAAAGAAAATCAAAAAGAAAATACTATCATTAATAATTAGTGTAGCACACTAGTTATCCCTCCATTTATAATGAAAACACCTGGCCGTTATTAATCTGTTGATGCGTTAACTCCTACAACAGTGCACAATAAAGAGTGTTACCATTCCAACGAGACTACCATACCCTCTCAAACACTGATATCCCAGCTCACTTTAAATGCTCAGAAGATGATGCCAGCCTTGCTGCTTTCTTTTCCTTTTCATGAAAGAAGATATTAAAATAACCTAAAAAACCCTTAAAAATGACAGGAGTTAAATGGAAGAAAGCTGCATTCTTATGATTTCCAAGAAAATATGGATTTGGATTCATGAAGAAAACTTAAATCATTATCTCAAAGTAACTCCACTTTTAAGTATTTCCTGTCTGAAAATTGTAATGAGTTTCAACAAATAATAACCATCAGCAGATGCCTTTATTACCTAAGCAAATGCCATCACTGCTGATAACCTTGCTTCTTTGGCACAGCCAACTTACTTCTACAATAAAGCTCATCTGCCAGTGAAAAGACACTTTCTTCTGGTATGTGGGAGAGGGAATGGTAGAAGTGTTTGAATTTATTTAGGTCAGGTGACTGGGATTGGAGCCTTTGAGTTTTAGAGGAAGAATAAAATACTTTTAATCCCCTGAAGCCAAAAGTCGTTTGGAACTCTTCCTAGATGCTGTGAGATGATTACGAAACTGGCTACTTTCCCAGTCAAATGGCCTAGAAAAATCCTTATCTCTAAAGTTTATGCTTGCTCACAGGTAGATCAACCTGCCAATCCTGACCTTCTACCAGCTGAAAAAAAGCTGACTGTAAGAGAAGTTACAATGCTGCTTCTTATCTCATAGGCAATGTATCATCTGGAAGGCAAAGTGAAAACGGGAAGCAAAAGATATCCAAGAAGTTACTCCCATCAGAGTCACTCCCACCCCCTGTACATTTGGCATATACCAAAGCTGTGAAGTAAGCAGCAAAACTCCTAAAATAAACATTAGCAACAAATCTATAATAAATCCACTCTTTTACGGGCTCTAATACATCTGCTTCCCCTGCAAATATACTTTGCAACCGTTCAACAAAGGGTTTGACACTTAAGAAATTAAAGAAGTAGTTTTCTTTATAATGTAGTGCTTGCATAATGAAACAACCAACAAAGCAAATCCAGCCATTATAGTATTCTAGTAAACTTCCCACTGAAACAGCCCTCTCACCTGCAGGTGAGATTATCCCTTTTTTGCTCTTACCTGCCATTCATATTAATGAATAAATCATTCACTCATAATATGAGAACACTTAGCTATGTTAACTCTTTCAATCACAAAAAAAATACATCAAAATAAAGAACACACCCCTTATTTAATACATTCTGTTCTCAGATTTATAAATTGAATGTTAACAGTATATTACTTAATTTTTAAAGTGAAAATAGCTTTTTAACAAGTACTTACAATCTTTCAAGAAGGTGTAATCCAGAGAAGGAACCGTTCTTCAACTCTGTTATTTTATTGTTACTCAAAATCCTGCAAACAAAACCAATGAAGAGCAATGTATTATAAGTTTGGTAACAATTTTTTTTGCTGCAGCTTACACTTATAAGTCTTTGCTTAACAGCCTGTGTATCAAACTACAATATCTAGCTCATTGTCTTGAGATATATGCAACAGCACTGCTTAAATATTATGAAGGAAAAAAAGATTTTTTATGTCATCTGTTCTAAGTACCGTACAAGCTTATATATATAACATCTGAGAGGAAGTACACCCATCTAGGATTATCCTAGTAAGACCCCAGAAATGGTGTAGTAGAAATGAAGTATTAAAGAACCAATCAGTGCATTCAACATTCTTGTCTTTTGTAGCCATTTTGGTTTTCCAAACCAAGCAGCATATTGCCTGCTTCCCATTTCCTCTGCTCCCATTTCCTGGGAGAACCCAGGATGTAATACCTTTCCCGGCCATCCTTCACACATTCATCCTGCTCCTCAATGCAGTCTTTTTAAAACATCTGTAAATAAGCTCAGCAAGCACTCATCTATCCTTTCTTCTCTTAAAGGACAACACAACCACAAGTTCCTTCTTTCACTGAAATAACTGGATCAGGCCTACCTTGCCAAGCACCCTGTCCTCCAGTCACAGCCATCTGCACAGATCACAGCAGATGCTAATTATCCTCAAGGTAGGAAATTCTTTGCATAGCTGGATATTTCCTTACTTAGAAGGACTTGCTTTCTATACAACTACATAGTTCTCTCTTGGACAAAAAAAAAAGGGCCTATTTTCCTTTAGAATCATGTCAAATTTTGGCATCTGCAATACTCCTTACCAAAGGGTTCACAGTACCAACGATCAAGTACGAAGTACCATAAAAAAATGCTTCATTTCATTCATTTTGAAAACACCTCCTGCCAGCTTTATTTAATGTTCTCCATTTCTAAACAGTAAAACACACAGAAATCAATCCACTTATCCTATTTTTACCATGTGCAATTTTGTACAAAACTAGATGTCCTTTTTCATATGTAAAATTCATATTTTACTTAATTATTCTTTACACAAAAGCCATTTGTGCCACCTTAATAATTTCTGAGTTCTTTCCAGCTTTATTACACTAAAAAAATTGTGACATAAGACCATCAGAACTGAAATAGTACTCAACACACAGACAAGACTCAAATCTAAATACTGGAATAATGATAATCTATTTCCTACAATTTCCCTAGCAATTCCTAACATATGATCTGCCTTTATTACTTGTGCTAAGAATCTAAAATCTCTGGTCAGCTCAATGCCCATCATCTTATATAAGACAGGAGTGGTTTTGTCCCCAATACATTTTTCATTTTTTTACAATGTGCTGCTGCTGCCATTTTATTGCCGAATTACTTTTACAAACTTCTTCCAAAATTCTCACTTTATCCTCATCCTTATTACATCAATCAACTCACCCAACTATGTCAACCCCTTATTCACACTGTTTTACAAGTCATTAAGACACAAACTGTGCATTACAGGTCTCCATGCTACTGAGAAGGATAACCATTTACTTCCACACCCTCTTCTTATCCTTTAATAAGTCAGCTGCTGATCTGATGATCCTCCATTTAAGACTGATGCACTCTTTTCATCAAAAGCCTTTGGCAAGGGACAGACACACCTTTTAGAAAAGCTTGTTTTATTAGAACAGCTGGATCAACCTTATAAATATTTTGCTGATTCTGAAGAACTCCAAAGGACTATGGGGAAGAGCTTCTCATTACAGAAGATGTAGATTTTCTGCAGTACCTTTATCTTTCTCAAGGCATCCAATATATTTATTATAAATTCTACTGTTCAACACAAACATCAGACTTGGCACCATGCAGATGATGATGCACTTATAAAAACAAGCATTTGCTATCCTCCAGTCCTCAAAAGTCAAGTTCATTCTAAGCAAGACTTCAGAAATTTCATCCCCAAGTTCTTTTAAAAGCTCTTCAGTCACACCATCTTGTCCTGGAGATTTATTCACTGTCATATTGTTCCACCAGTCACTTCAATTTCAGACAGATCCTCTATCAAATGCATCCTTCATATCCAACATGTCCCCACACTTCTTCACTTACACCAATTACATCTTCAGGCTAGATAACTCCTTCTGCACTTAAAGGTGCCACTATGAGATTTCTTTTCAGTCCTTTACATCTTTCAGATGCCCTTTACAACAGCAATATACCAAACACACACACATTTTGACTCTTGCCTCCAGTGCATGAAATTTACTATGTAATGACAAGGATTAATACTTCAAAACACACAATGAATACAATAAAACTAAAATACAGATATAGCAATGTATGAAAACAGCATCATTTTGACACAACTATATATTACACTAAGTAGTTTTCTTCTCCAAGTTTCTCAAAGATTACCTCAAGCCTCTGTAGTTTAGACAAACACAGAACAGGCATTTTTTGTCTAAAAGTTCTGGCTTTGACTCAATCTCTCACCTCACATACACGTCAAGGCAGCTGAACAAACTGCTTGATAACCCTTTCATTTCCAGCCTGATGGCAGGAAGGTTTGAAAATTCTTGAAGTTAACGTTAAATCATTCAACAAAGGTAACAAGTTCTGATGACAAAATGAGGAGATTCCATTCCTTTCCCTCACCTTCCAGTCATACCATGTATTTCTTCAGCTCACCTCAAGTCATCTCTGGTGCCCACTGCTCCACACGCAGCAAATGTTAAACTACATGTTTACCCAGGGCATCTCCCTGGAGATTTATTTATATGTCAACTATGCAAGAGTGATCAACCTAGCTTCCTACACAGTCAGATAATACCAGATGAAGACTGATCACAGGAATGGTGGAAAGGAAGAAGGGGAAAAAATACGTAAAGGTATACTGAGAAATTGTTCTTGTATTGCTATAATGCCTGTAACATCTACTAGAGTGTCAGGTAAGAACATTTGCTCTTGTGAAAATATAGTTCTGTAGTCCAATACATTAAGCTACCTCACAGGAAGAAAATAAGGAAAATATCCCTTGGCTGCAGCTGTGATAACCTAGATGAACAAATGAAACAGTGCTGTTTTTTAAAAAAACACATGTAGAAACCAAGGAAGCCCAGATACTCTTAAAAATGTACATGTATTTCAAGGAACCTTTCCATCAAGAATGGCACAGCATTTATCAGAAAACCAGTATATATATTTGCAAGTTTGGTGGTGGTAATAATAATCATCTACAAATTGGAAATTTTGCCCACAAAACTAGTGAAATTTAACCTGAAGCATTAAAATTACACATCCAAAAGTCTTTGAAACAACTTCGCCTTCTACTCAAAGAGAAAAAGGTTTCAACCTAAATAGTATTATTTGTAAAAATGGTAGGTACTGGATACATTCAGTAAACCAAATAAAGTACACCTTTATTTCAACATCCTTTCTGGTTTCAGAAACATATGCATGAAGCAAAATAGTAATAATATATAAAGAAGTAAATGAAGGAGCTTATACAAAAATCGTTCACAGTTAATGTAAACAAAACATAAGGCATAACAGCAGCAGCAAGAAAAAAATTTCATACCAATTCCACACTTCTGGAGAAATTAATGAAAAAAAACACATGACGTTCACAAGCAAACATTGATCTAAGTCAACACAAGCAAGCAAGCAAATTACAATCCTTGGTAGCACAGAAATTAACTTGTATCTTGGTTACAATTTACTTGATCTTAAGATTTATTGATTTATCTGTATTTTTCCAGAAAAATAATTTATTCAAAATAGGGCCAGAACTACTTCAAAAGTAGCTATAACTGACTGAACTAAATTTAAACTAAATAAAAATAACAGTTTCTGTAAGAAAAAAAATAATTGCTGACACTGCCTATAAAATAACAGGCCTAATGTAGATGCCTTTTAATATCTGGGTACAAGGTAAATTTCTCTCTTGAGTGTGATTTACAAATTACAGTCAGACTGATTTAGTATTTTCTCTGCAGAGGCTGTTAGTTGCTCAACCATAAAGGTTTAGTACAATAAATGATAGATTTTACAACACTCCATATAACTTAAAACACTTCATCACCCAAAAATGTTGTGTAATCTTTAAAAAATGCAGTTTAAAACTTGCTATTAATATATAGTCTATACATTATTTGAAGTATTAAGAGATGTGGCACAAGAAGACAAAACACAATAAAGCATTCACCTCGAAGTAGAAGTTTTATAGTCACTTTCACAGTTTCTGTGCATTAATGTACAATGAAATGATGGACTATTATGTACCACTTAGGCAGAGGATATTATTTGTGATCAATAATAATTCTAAGTTACCAGTTTAAGACCATAATTCTTCCAAAGAGGCAAGTAATTCTGAAAATATGCTAACTTTTCCATCATTAAGAAGTCTAAAGAGAAAACAGTAGAGAGCTACCATTGAGATGAGAGCTGCACTCATCCCCATCTTGTTAAACTCTTTGAAACATAAATGATGTCACTGAAGATTTCATGAAGGGGTTTCCACACCCAGTGTCACTGTTGCTCCATATTTCTTATGAGCTCCATATGAGATTTTTATTTTCTTTTCTTTTAAATAACCAACAACGCCTGCTTGGAACTAATACATTTTGCTTGTCCAACACTTCTATATCAGAAAATAAAATGTGGAACTACCGCAGGCAATGTTAGTTCCTGTGCTAAAAAAAATGGCCATGGGAATTAACACAAAAAGACTTGGAAGAATAAGCAGTTGAAAAGTAGGTTCTAGAAAGAATTATGGACGTTTCAAGTCACCTTAGAACATTGCTGAAATGCTTATTTGTTGAATATATCTTGGATCAGAAAGCCCGTTTTCCATTTTGCTTCATAAACTGGCAGAAGACTTTGGCAAAACTGCAAAGAAACTCAGCTATGACTCTTAACTTACTGGCGAGACCTTTAGCAGTAGGTGCCCAGCGTGCAAAACCTAAATGCAGTCAAACCCAAAGTCTGTCCTTTGTACTACAAAGAACTTTAGCAATAGATACTGAAGATGGTGTACTAACTTTTCTCTTTGAGAGGGTGGGAAAAATCATGGCTGGATTCACTTTTACCATTAGAATGAGGTAAAAAGAACTAAGTAGAGAAAGTTTTGTTCTGTGAAACAATTTTGGCTGGTCAGCTATAGAACAACTATTGCTAAGACAGCTGTCAACTAGACAGTAATTTAGAATGCATCTCCTAACACCATAAATGAATCCTAATCCAGAGGATTTTATTAAAATACACACACATCCATTAACACTACTACTGAATAGTCAAAACGGCCACCAAGAAGCCTGTATGAAGCCTGGGTGACAGTTAGTTGAATGTTGAAGTAGCTTCCAAAACACATATTAAAAGACTCAAATGGAGAGCCATGGAATAGATAATAAATCAGATCAATTCATGGTGACTGCATACTCCAAGGACTGGGAAAGCGGCCACCAGCGAAAGTCAGATTAAAATAACCATCTGCGAAAAAACAAGAAAAATGCTTTCTGATGAAAGTTGTGAACATGCAAAAAGAACACATTTCTCAAAGTTTATCTTGTAGGAACTGTGATTTAACAAGGATATAAAGCCAGTGTTTTTCAACAGTTAGTATTTTGCCTTCTAGTGAAAGGTGTCAAAGGGAAAGAAACCTAGTAATAGACTGAACAGAACACAAACAGTACTTGCTTAATAGTAACTCTGAAATTAAAGCACTCCATAGGCTTTATACAGAGAAAGAACTATGAATAATTCCAAAATTCTAATGAAAGGAGACAGTATTTTCCAATTCAACAAAAACATTATAATTGAAGAAGCTTAGCAATGAAACATTTGCAAAATAGAAGTTTGCAACAGATAAAAGATTTCCTGCAATATTTCATTATAATGCATATTAAACAATATTAAAATTGTAAACTAAAACTCTCAGAAGTAATGAAATTACAGAATTAAAATTGTGTCTATTTATACTGTTCCATTTTTAACTGGTAATGTGCTAAATTTATATAATCTAATGAGAAATCTTTATTTTTCCTACAGAACCCCTGGGTCATTCAAGCAGTGATGCTCACTATGCACTGTCATTAAGGAATTTTTTTCTTGATATTCAGTATGCGGCAACATGCTTTATTTACTGCTTTTCATTAAAAACAAACTGTTCTTAAGGACAGAAATTATTTCTAGTGAAATACAGTGCCAATCACTGGAGCAACACAGAAAGTTTTCTATGTAAAAGTATCAAATAAAAATCACCTTAGAAAAGGACAGAACTGAGGAGGAAAATAGAATGCAAGAATGAGTAGCAATGTTGCTGAAAATCATACTACTTTGAAAGAAATTCTTGCAAAATAACAAAATTACCAACCAAATTTTTCTTTCTTGTACTTATTCCAAGTACAAAAACCTACCATAGAGAAAATTCAGAGGACACAGCTACACCCGATTTTGTCCAATGCTAATGCTGTGTTGCCATTTCTAAAGCAAATAAAAAGCACTGGAAGTCTAACCCTTGTGACCACCGCATTCCAGGAAGCTTCCTCCAAGTTCCCTCCCCCCTAGTTATATCTGTAGCACCTGCATTACTTTAAGATATGATGATCCACTTTTTCTGTTTTACTACCTTCTGCTCCCTCCTGAGCTTCCCACTTAGCCACCAGACACACATATTTTAGGATTCCCACTGGTTTGCACTTCAGTGCAAGTTTAACTGACCCCAAAAAACTCCATACAGATGTGTAAGAGAGTAACTTGCTTCACACAAAAGACTGCACATGGATGCCTTGCCAGCCACTCATAACTTAAGCTGCTATGGCCAAAAAATTAACAAATTCTCTGTGTCATATCACAGTAGTACTAATTAGAGTATAGACTGTCAGACCCATGTATTCACATTTCCTATCAGGTGTACCTGTTCTCCAGAAAATGCTTTGTCTAGACACGTTAACAAGTACTTCCTGTCAGCTGCTGGCACACAAAGATACATTCACAGAAATTTATATCCTAATCCTACAGAAGTAAACAGTTTTTGGATAGCTTAGCTCTCTGACTAGGCATGGAGCCAGACATATGCTAGTACTGCAGCCAGGGAGGT
This sequence comes from Drymodes brunneopygia, assembly GCA_013400955.1. Classification (NCBI taxonomy): domain Eukaryota; kingdom Metazoa; phylum Chordata; class Aves; order Passeriformes; family Petroicidae; genus Drymodes; species Drymodes brunneopygia. The sequence goes on along the minus strand of VZTZ01030498.1, from coordinate 131,297 downwards.
GAGGGAAAACACCCACAAACATCCACACAGGGAGAGACTGGGAGGTGAAGGTATGAACCCACCAGCTCCAGTTCAGGCTACAGTTTTACTGACAGCTGGATGCTGATGCAACATTCCCCACTCAAAGTGTGAGATCTCTTCTCAGCCCTTGCGTCTCATCATTCCTGTGTCACAAGCACGAAGAGAGGGTTGAAGGGGACACACCACACATACGTCAGGTCACCTCAGTCCACAGAAGCATCAATGAGCCCATCAACACACAAATTCGAGAATTGTTTCAAATTCCTGGTAACACCAGAGGCTGCTATCCTAAAACAATAGTTCGAGTACTGGAGTAAGTTGTCTGGAATGTCTGACAAGACACTCTCAGAAAACTAAGTGTAACTTGAAAAACTCTGCCTGATACTAAGTTTCAAGGTAAAACATACTCTATAAAAACATGAGCACACTAATATGGAGTTCTTGTATCTGACAGAAATAGCTCAGCTGTAAACAACACATCATGTGGACAGCACTAGAACAACTTTCCTGGACTGTGCTATACCACTACCACTCCTTACATGATCAATCTTTTCTTACTGGCATAGAGATGTTAATCCTGTCTTTAGTGATTTTGGGGGTAGTTGCTGAATTTCCGGAATCTTGCTCATCTCACATCAAGCCAGTCTACACTCAGCCTTCAGTACATAATTTGTTCTGCCTTCATTCCCTCGGTTTCCCACCTCCATAACTGACATTTCCATTCAAAGAAACTCACGCTTCCATCCCAACTCCCAGCAACAGCTTCTGCCTCTTAATCCAATCTTCCTGCATTTATTCACTCTGTCTCTAGACTCCCTCCCTCTTCTTTCCTTAGACTGAACTGATGTATGAGAGGGTACAGACCGTACTCTGAGACCAGACACCTGAAGACAGCACAGCCTTCAGCCACCCGGAGTCTGGATGAATCCAAGTGCAGACAGAACTGTAGAACTAAGTTGCCTATTTCTTAAATGTCTTTAATCAGTCAGCATTTATTATGTTTGGGTTCCTTCCCCCCAAAAAAAGCTTCTGGTCTGTCTTACCAAAAGCGGTCAAGTTCCCACTCCAGAGGTATCACAACTCTGCAGCCCAGTCAAAACCAGCTGAGCAGCTTGGAGGACACACCCAACCAAAGCAGGTGGCCTGCTCCCCGGGGACCTAAAAGCTCTGCACTGCAGTGCACTGGCATCTGGACAGCCTGGACATCTGTAGGACAGCGCTGCACTGCACCACTGGACATGCCCTGCGGCAGGAGAAGCCTCAACACAGTGATCCACACAAACAGTAATTAATATGGGATACAATCTCTAGCACTCTAAGAGCAACAAGACGTTGTAGTCGTCATTGTTAAATACCCAAACAGTGAATACAGGGTGAAAATAAAATTCTCACCTATTTACCATATAAAGACTAGAGACATTTAATAGATTATATTTTTTCAAAATCAAAATTTAAAATTCATTATTTATCTCACTACAGAAAGCAAAACTCAGAAATACATACTTTATGTGATATTCTTAAATTTTGAAACAGTTTATCACTGAGGAAAATAAATGCTTAACTGTTTTTAATCTTTGTGGATTAACCAGTAGTACAAAAAATGCACTTAAACTGAATAGATTCAAAAATTATAGACTGTAATGGTGAAGATAGACTATATAAGGCAGTAATGACAAATCCATGAACCTGCAACGTATCTGGCCCATGCAAAGTACATATGGGAACCATTAAATCCTGAAAAAAATCTAAACTTGCAGCTCCATAGTTGTTTTAAATTACAAAAATAACCTCTGAAACATGAGCAAACTGCAGGCAATGAGACATAAGAATTTATTCGTTCTTCATCACTGCAGCACAAATTCTAGTTCAATTTTTTTACTCTTGGCATTAAATAAAAATAAAAATTTTAGTATTTTGCAGTTCTGAAGCAAACCCAGGAATACTGCTGATCAATAAAAGACAACAATAAAATAAAAAAGTATTAATTGTGAAGATTAAAATCTGTCTTCCTGAGGCTAGAAACAGCATAGCACATTCAACATTTAATAGTCACTTTAGGGCTAATTGAAGGGCTAATGAACACAAGGAGAACATTGTTTATATGGGTATCTTCTCAGGAACAAAGGTATTGGGCAATTTTACATTAATATGGTAGCTCTGAGAATTAAAAAAAAAAAAAGTTCCACTACAAAAATTTAAATTTGCTCTCTGGAATTTTGCAGCACCTAGCCCTGTCCTTCTCCCTTATTTCCAACTCAACAGTAACCAGTACATAGCTCTAATGCAAAACCTGAGCCCCAGGCTTGTAACAACTGCTACAGTTCTGTCTATGGTACAGAAGCCATATTTCTAATTTTCTCATGTATCTAATCAAAAGTATAATAATCTCATTGTGAAAGGCACATAAAAGAATTTAAAAATGCTTATGCAGAAGAGCATTTTTTTTAATTAAAAAGAAGTATGAATCAATACAATAATTGAATCCAAGATTGCATGAAGACTATTGCCAGTTTTAAAATCATCATGTATGGTAAAGTCATTACTGCGGCACTTCATGAAATAGGAAAACACTGTTCAATCTTGACAGTGTTCCCCAGTAGACACATATAAACCATGTAACATGATGTCTTCCAAAGCTGAATAATTTTTCAGAGAACTACATATTGCAATTTAGAAGAAAACACTGTTTATATTGTGATGTCAGAATTTTCTTGCAATACTCAAATATATACAGAAGTGTACACAATAAGAGAATACTGCACATACTCAATATCCTATAACAAGTTCACAGCAATGAATCCATGTTGGAAAAGTACATACAGAAAAGCACGAAACTGTTTTTTTTCTCAACAAGGTAAAAGACACACAAAATCCAGCAGAAGTATAGAACACAAGGCTGTCAGTAAATGACACACTAATGATTTTTAGGAGTCAGATACCACTGATAAAAAGGTATGTACATGTACTTGTCAATTACTACATTGTAGCTACTGTTCTCAGGTACTATCTCTGTAGTGCCTTGTGTTCATAAGTAAGATGCATTTTGCATAGCCTGTGTATCCATTGGTCAAAGAAAATTTTAAGTTTTAATGGGGATTATTAGCACCTTGTACCTTCAAAAATGTCATCACTGCCAAAATTATTAGTATTGAGCACTTTAACAGTCTAAAATTGACTATTCCAACAAAAAAAACTCCAAACCCACAGCTATCAAGAGTACCATTAAGTTAGTAAATAGAAATGTACTTTAAAAGAAGCAAACTTCCACAGAGGACATTTACATTACACGACTCAGATAATTACCATGTAATCACACATTGCAATACAAGTGGCTTCTTGCAATCTAAGTGACCTTTGGCTTTGAAAGTTTTGAAATTTAAATTTGTGTCATAAATGGAAAAATTGCACAGATATTTGGAAGTCCAAGTAAGCATGCCTTTGAGCTGCTTAATGGATGTAGTTTGATGTGATTTTATTTAGGAGTTGGACAAAAACTGTAACATTTTAAGATGTTTCCTAACAGCAACCCAGTTAAACATACCTTTGAAAAGCTCTGAACATAAATGCAGGCAAATGCTCCGGCTTGTTAATCCTATCACTTTTTTAAGTGCAAACACTGATACTCCTATGCTCCTATGAGGACATGTGCTTAAGCAAAGTTGTTTGCAGAGCAGTAAGCCTCCTGATTCAGAAATGCAATTCTTTACTGAATACATATGCTTTTCCTTTGTTTATTTAGATTCCTGTTTTAATAACATATGTAACAGGTAAATAATACTCTCAACAAATAGTTGATGGGCTTGTCTTCAGTGGACTTATACATTCTCTTCCAAAAAACAAAGTTATGGCTAATAGCCAACAAGTTCAAACAAGTAACCACCATCATCATTTGAGCTTGCACCAAGAAACTCAACAGCACCACATATTTTATCTCAGACTTCTATTACAAGAGTACAGTGCATTGCATTCGTCACTTAAATGTGCAACCTGGAAATGGCTTTAATATCTCCTGAAATAAAGAGCATGGCAGACAAACCACAGTTACATTCACCCTGTTTTGGCAAAAGCATCTCATCATAACCTACAAAGGTCAAAGCCATCGACAGTGTTCATGTAGATACACCCTTCATTTGCATCCAAATCAGTTTATATAATGCTAGGAAAAAAGTCCCTTCCTTAGCTATTAATGAACTTGAATTCACCTTGGAATTCGACCTACGTGCCCCATAAAGCAACAGCTAGTTCCACCTGGATCATAAAGGAAAACCACTTTACAGTACTGCCAGAAATCCTACACATTAATTATTCTCCCGTAAATATGTTTCCATACTTTAATACTCCTCTTCCTGTGTCTGCTTTTATTCCTCAATCATGAAACACCATGTCTGCTTTTCTTTCTCTATCAAGAAACAAACTTATTTTATCTCTTACTAGTCGAAATCAAATTAGGATTTTTTTTTCTGAATTGTAACTGAAGATTCTCATCCAACTGACTGGGACAATAATATGTTTTGTGGCAAACACAGCCGAAGGCATTTCGTAAATTAAGTGACCTTGCCCAACTTGTATCATGATTAACCACTAACTACAATGGTGTGCAAGAACGAAGAGACCTGGCCAGCTTCCTCAGATGCTACTCACTTATCCTAATTTCCACTTTTTAGAGACTAGTGTCCTCAAAAATATTTCACTGGGAAAAAAGAAATGGTAAATGCTAAAGGCACAGTAGCTAATCTGCGGAAAATCTAAGAGCTTGACCAGTGATAAGGATGAAATCAGTATTCCCAAAACTTTTATAATCACTTCATTTGCATCATTCCTAACGCATTCAAAAAACAAGAAGTTATAAAGAACTACACGGGTCATGGTATTTCGAACTGGTTTGTGCAAAATAGAGTTAACATAAAAGAAAATTAACTGAATTAAAACTGATATACACAACAGTGGTATACTTTCAGATACATATCCCTGCAGTGATCCAATAATCCAAAAAGATCTAACAGAACTAGTACTCATCTTAATAGATGAGTCCCACAAGATTCAAGATCCCACAGGATTCAAGATAACTCAGGGCAGTTTGACTCTAATCAGACAAATATTCACCAAGTGCTGCAATTTTAAGTATCAGCTAGGGGAAAAAAACGTCATTTTTGGCAAAAGATTAGGAAACAATTAATCCAGGCACTACTAATCAACATGCTAGTGAAGTGGCACCTGGCGACAAACCCCACAGATCACCAACTCTTTCTATCCAGGTTAACATGTATTTGGTAATAATAATTTGAAAAAAAAACACAACAAAACAAAACCTCTGAGAGAATGGAAAATCATGCCTCAAGAGTCAACAAACATGCAATATTCTGAACCTGAACACAATAGTTAGTGTCCACTCACTTGGAAAAAGGAGGTCATTACTTTAATAATCCCTGTCTCATGGTTAAGCGAAATTTTGACGTGTTTGTTCATTAAATTGTATCAACACAGTTACATTTCCTAAAAATAACAATGAAAAAATGACATTGTTTCCTGCTATGTCTATTAAAAAGTTCAAACCAGAAAAATAAATGTTTCAGAAGTTGTTATGAACTTCAAAGGCTGGTTAATTGAAAGCTACTAATTAGTGTATGTAGATATGCTCTAGATATTGAAGAAGTATGAAAATCAAGATGAAAGATGAACTATTCTTCCAAATTCTTCTGCCACTGCAATGATGAACAAAGATCCACTCACAGCAAGGCTTCTGTGTTTGGTATCTGCTTTGTCTTTCACAGCAATCACAGTTGTGATTCAAGTTTTTTTGAACCAAAAGAACCCCAGAGTGAACTTCAGCATATCAACCATCCTAACATCTACTTTATATCAAAATTTCTATGGATAATACCATACTTGTATCATTTAATTAGCTGCAAAGCATTTAAGGCTAACAAAGACTACAACAGATTTGTTGATCAAACTACTGTCACCTCTACTTTTTGCTTTGCCTTCTACTTCAGAAACTTCACATAGGAACATCTATAATCACTTCTTACAAGTAATTTAGAAATATTGTCTGAACCCTTGCAGCAAGAACAACTACTTTAGTCTTAACCAGCTCACATTTTTTTTGCTTTCACTTTTATCATGGGTCCAGGTCCATACCTCACTAAGACTTCTGTAAGGAAGCCCTTTCTTGGTGTTTCAGTGCTGTCAACGTTCACAAAAGCAGCAGATTGTTGTTCTCATGACAGCACATTCTGTACTTTTTAAATGATGGATTACTGGTAGATCTTTCAAACCTGTGATTCACAGTTAAGTATCTTAATATCTTAAACTAGATCCCATATTTCAGTTCCTTTTCATTGACTGTCTTGTACACTACTTGGTTGCACTTGAGTCTTCCCATGGTAGCACAGCTACAATAACTCTCTAAAGAAGGGGCAAAGGTTCCACTTTTGGGACCATCCTCTAATGAGATCCAGTGCTGAGGAAGATCTTGCCCATGCCAGAGGGATTGGACAAGCTGATCTTGAGAGCTCTCTTCCAGTCCAAACCATTCTATGAACTTCTTTGCTAGAGTGACCCGATAATGTCTCAGGAAGGAAAACAACTTGCAAAGCCTCTCTTTACATGCGCACACTTATGTCTAAGTGGCAACATATTTTTTACTTTAGATTAAGTTGCATATCCTGTTTGAAACTTGTTATTCAAATAGATAAGCAGGGATTGCCTCCACACAAAAACAGCCCGCCTACCGAGGGATGAAGGAGGGAGAGCTGGGGATGCTGTTCCACGAGGTTGGCGGAGGCGCGGGGGAAGCCCTCCGGGACGGTGCCTCCCCACCGGTGAGTTACGGGACACTTCGCCACCTTCTAAAATTACCATCCCGGGAAACCACCGGAAAACATGGAAAAGTACATCCGCTCCCGGGGCTTTCTGCGGTAGTAGAGGGGACTCACCCACGCTTCCACTCCCCCCAACCTCACCCCATTTTACCTCAGACCGACGATCCCACTCCCCCTCCGCCCCGTCCACGTCNCCACTGCGCAGGCGCCGGGGCGGCTGCTGTGCCCCAGCGCATGCGCGGCTCTGGGCGGGGGCGCCGGGCCGGGCGGCGTTGCTGCCGTGCGTTCCCTCCTGGACAGAGCCGCGGGGTCCTGTCACTGTAGGTGCTGAGTGCCTTCAAAACTCATAACGCCAAGTAAATAGTACTTATAAAACATTTTTCCTCAAATTGTCCCCGTAAAGGGAGGTAACCAGTTATTCCCACCTGATAGCCAAAAGTTATTTGAGTATCATTCATCTCAACTATAAAAAAAACCAAACACACACACACACACAAAACCCCACCTACTTACAAAGTTTGTTTTCATGGCGCACTTGAAGCTACTTTTCTAGGTGTAATTAGGTCATCTTCTCACATTTCTCTGCAGCCCGGACAGCCAGGCACAAACATTTTTGTGCCAATGACAGCTGAAATTTTCTATATATTCTTTGCTTCTGGTAGGTGTGAGGATAATAAAATAACTGTGACCTAACTCGCAATCAAATTACAAGAAGCGGCAGGACCTACATTAAAAANGGCCCCCCCCCCAAGCGGGGACGGTACTCACAGCGTGACAGTCCGGTTGGGCAGCGCCTCGGGAGGCAGGACCTGAGCGAGCTCCAGGTTGCTACAAACTNCCCTCCTGGACAGAGCCGCGGGGTCCTGTCACTGTAGGTGCTGAGTGCCTTCAAAACTCATAACGCCAAGTAAATAGTACTTATAAAACATTTTTCCTCAAATTGTCCCCGTAAAGGGAGGTAACCAGTTATTCCCACCTGATAGCCAAAAGTTATTTGAGTATCATTCATCTCAACTATAAAAAAAACCAAACACACACACACACACAAAACCCCACCTACTTACAAAGTTTGTTTTCATGGCGCACTTGAAGCTACTTTTCTAGGTGTAATTAGGTCATCTTCTCACATTTCTCTGCAGCCCGGACAGCCAGGCACAAACATTTTTGTGCCAATGACAGCTGAAATTTTCTATATATTCTTTGCTTCTGGTAGGTGTGAGGATAATAAAATAACTGTGACCTAACTCGCAATCAAATTACAAGAAGCGGCAGGACCTACATTAAAAATTTTAGGACAGATTTTGCAGAACCCAAAGGAAGTTCTGATAACTAACCAAGAACTCACAGTGCCCCAACCTTTGAGAAGAGAACTGGCAAATGACACCCTGCAAACTACCTGCTATTACACAGAAATGCCATTTTAGATATTGGCAGTAACAGCTGCCAAAATGAGTCTTACAAAACTTTTAACCCAAGATGTCCTTGAATAATGCTGAACACTAACACTGTGACTCAGTTTTAAATGTAACCTAAGATACTGGCAAACCACTGGAATTGTGGATTGGAGCAAAAGGAACAAGATTACAGTAACAACTTCACAATCACCCTTTACTCCTAGACTCGGTGTCCTCTTACAAATGAAGATGAAACCTGTTCCAAGTACTGAAATTGTTGAAATTGTTGAGTGCAAAGAAGACACTGGTCCCTGAACTTTAATATGATGTTTGTGTGCCACTGAGTCACTCAACAGGATCAACCTGATCTGGGTGAGATGTGAGGCCACTCTTACACTTGAACTAAATTAGGTCAGACACAGAACGCAAAGCTGACAATGCCTTTTTGCTCTTATGCTGCAGTTATACTAACTGTAAGAGAAGAGAGATCTAATTAGCACAAAATTCACCACTGTACAGGTAATTCTTCCATCTTGGGCTCTGTTTTAAACAAATTCTAACTGCATTGTTAATTTGCTTTGGGTAAGTGCTTTGTATCATAGAAGCTTATCATTTTTGATCTGGCACCAGGAGTTGTACAACTGGATTGACTATGTCACACCATGGCCCAAGATATGTTTTCTGTCCGAAGTAGTGCTGGGTTAAACAGTTCTTCCCTTTTGCTATGTTCTTCCCAGAACCTTCACCTACATCAATAGCATGACCTAATTCTCTGCATAGCCGCATAAAACGTTTGTGCTGGGTGATGGATCAGCATGGAGATAGGGCATAAAACTGTGTCTTCTGGCAGTGAGGGCAGTGTATGCCAGTTTAGATTATTGATCCAACCAGAATTTTGGTTTGGCACTACCACAGTTTCAGCATAGCTAATCAAGATTGCACTTCTGTGCTACTGAAAGAAGCATTGTCATGTTTTTCTCAAGCTACTTGCTTCTCTACCTTGTCTTGTGTTTGTGGCAATGCATGTTTTGATCAGTTGATGATTTGAGATGATCCACATGGTCACATAATCTAAAGACGATGATGATGGAAATGGTGAACTTTTGCTTCTGGTGTCCGTGATCACAGCCCATTGTAATTCTCCATTTTCCTAAAGTCCTGGAGAGACAAATTTCTTGCTACTGCTTTTCATCCTAATGTCATGTCCAATTCCTTTCCTTCTAATGTATAGATTCGTTTGTTACTTGCCCTTGATGTTTCTGAACTATTTGCTCTGTTCTTTTATCTCTGCTGAAACGACCCCTACTAAGATACCTAACTATAGATGCCGGTTGCAAAACTACAATTTTAAATTACGCCTTCTGTTTAAACTGCTACTATGGAAACCTACAAGTCTTGCTCTCTGTTGATTTTTCTTTTTAGTTTTACTGCTTCTGCGGTGAATCTAATTCCACTGTTCCTCACCTGTTTTCAAAAAGCTTGAAGGCTTCAAGTACAAGTCTCTTCTTGAAGGCTTATGCTTCTCCCCTCATCTTTCCTCTTTCATGCAAATTACTGCAACTTCCATTCTGTGCCAAATATTTGAAAATGTATTTTCTTACATTGACTCAGGAAAGCCCTTAATCCAAAACATATGTCCCACAGGAGTCACTTAACAAATTTCATGTGTGGGTTTGAGGTTTTTTTGAACTGCAATATACCTTTGTCGAGTTTATTAGGTCACTACTTTTATTGTAGCTGTAGTGGTCCAAGGATATAAGAACAAAGCTACAAAGTATAGCTGCTTCAAAAACCAGAAAGTCCTGTTGCTCCTACCTTCCCAACGGCCCCTTTAGGTTATATGCCCTCACTCGTGCTCCATCTGCTGTAATTACCTGATTGTTCAACAAAGCGATTGAACTTAACAGCAAAGCTAATGTGGTTTTATGTGTTTCGTTTTCTGCCAGGTTATTGAGTTGCGTCAACACAGGAAAGGGTTAAAAGAATGTCAGCGCTGAAGAGGGGAGGTGGGCACAAGGGAAGAGAGTGAAACCTCCCACCTGGGCAGCAAAGTAAGTCATGCTATGTAACTTCAAGAAAGACAAGGTTTGTAGGGGAAGGAAATATCTTTTATTATAATAGCTGATATAGATGCAAAAAAGGAAGCAAGTTGTTCCCAAAACTTACTGGCTGTAGCTGAGCTAGCAGCTACTTTAAAATATAACTTCTTTCTGCAATTCTTGCTTTTTTTTGTGCACTGGAAAATCTCCGAACTTTCTTTCCTTCAATCCCTTTATTCTCCACCGGTGTTGGTAATGTTGTTGGTGCTGCTGATGCTTTCTTTGCAGTGAGCCATGTAACTTGAACTTTTTTGAATGCACTTTGCTTCCGGATTGCCAACAAGTATATTTTATCCTTTTCTGTGGTCTCCCTTCCCTTTGTAAAATTTGACACTAGTACATACACTTTAAATTACTTTTCAAAATTGAATGGACTAATGGCAAGTTTTATGAAGGGAAGGGAAACCACAGCAATAGACAATTTTTTGTCCCTTCTTTCTAGTCTACTAATTACTAACTTTTTGTATCCAGTATAGATAAGAAGAAGGGTGTGGGAAAGAGGGGAAGGCAGCTAAATTCTTATCAGTGTTTATGTGTAAACAAAGGTAGCTTTGGCAGCATTTCAAGTTTTTCATTCGTCCTCAGGTCAGAGAGATAAATGGGAACTTTTACATTATGTCTGCCTTTCATTCTAATTCTTCTCGTTGCTTACTCCTGTTGTTTTATCATCCGTTATTTTACATCCCTGCATATTTTCCTGGGTTATCATGAGCTTAATTGAAATGGTTGCCTCCTAATTCTCCTCTCAAGGAACTCCCAGGCTACCTCTACCTTCATATCTTACAGGAGTTTTTTCTCACTGCCACAGAGTTCTTCTATTAACCACATTTCATGGATTGGGACATCATCAGTTATGTTTTGTTTGCTACAGCAATTGTCAAGAAAGAGGAAGCATTTGGTTGCCCTCAGCTATGTCTGCAATAGTGCGGTTATTTGATATTCCAGGTACAGGGAGGTGATGATAACTGCTGACACATGCTGGCTTGCTGTTAGTAATCACTAAATCTGAGCAGGCACAGAGTCACCTTTGTGCAACTACTTCTTACACAGCTGCAGGTTGTAGTACTGCACCCCTGCCTCTGTCAGCCAGTTCACTGAGCTACCCCAAGCTCTGCTCTGTGAAATACACAGGTATTCCCAGATGCTTGGCTAATGTTTTTCATGCTGGACATTTTCCATTTGTTCTGAGACACAGAGATATTCTCTGCAAGCCCCTCTCCCCAGTTTACAGCAGTCAAGGGTTAGAGACCTTCAGTTTTAGTAGTATAATGGGGAAAATGGAGTTTTTATGCTCTGTTGGGAGTCTGAGGAGAAACATTATTTCTAGGTAAAGACCTAGTTGCTCTTTAAGCAGACATATTTCACAAATACTGTGACAGAATACCAAACATTCATTGACTTAGTTTGTGTACTTCTTATGGAAAACTTTTTGGAAATGCTTGAAAGGAGAACGCTTTCCAAGCTGTTTATTTAGAGATCTCTGGGTTTGGTTATCAAAAAATCCCAAATTAAGCTAGAATTAGACACTGAAATTTTGTGTATTAAAATTTGAAATACCACCAGATTCACTTCTATGGAAAGGACAGTCAGTCATTGAATAGTTTCATGCTTGATTTTCATTTTCTTTGCCATGACTAAAGGAAAAAAATCCCTTCTGTGTAGATTCAGCAGACTCATACAGGGATCTCACTCCTCTTCTGCTGTTTTAGCCTATAATTGCAGATGGAACACTGACTTTGAAGTACGGATCCTACACTAAATTTTAGAAAGCAGTGTGAACAGCTCAAAAATATGTAAAATACATTGTACAAGGTTTCTTTTTAACTTACAAATTCCATTACCACTTTTTGTGTATTTAGCCTTCAAATAATTGTTTCATATAACTTTGAAACATTTTGTCTCTCTCTATATCTTACATGGTTTCTCACAAAAAATAAAGATAAAGCTATAAAATATATATTTGCATGGAAGAGATAAATATAGTTTTCATACAATCTAGCATTAAAAATTTTCTAAAATGTGTAACTGTCATTCCAGCCTCTTTTGGAAATATTTTCATCTGTTAGGTACATTAATCAGCATTAATGTACTTATAGGCTTCCAAGCAATAATCTACTAATAAAAATAGAAATAAAATACTTTTCCTTCTATTCCTTGTCATACTTTGTTATATACTTCAATAGATGTTATTATGTAAGTAGGTTTCAAACACTCAGAATTGTGGGGGAAAATTATAATGGAAAACAAAACCTGGACTACTTTATTACTAACATAGCAGTGTTAATGGCTTAAAGAGAAGGTGATGTTGTTCTAAGGTGGTGGTGGTGGTTATGTCTAGGTAGATAGATGGGGATTTGCACTGTTGTGTGAACAATGCATATGAAAGAAAAGCTATCTGATGCTTAAGCAGTTCAAACGGTTCAGAAGTTAAACTTCCTTAAGAGGAATATCTTGAAGTATTTCCTGCATTCCCAAATCTTTTCACCTTAGATTTTACAGAACATTAACTCTAGAAAAGTCCCAAATTTATTAGCTGTATAATGCTGCCTGAAGCAAGAGATACTCTTTTTCTTCCCTGCACGGTTTCTTGAACTCAGGCAGAAAATTTAGATGGAAAAACAGGAGGGAAAAGGCTAATGTGATAACAAAAATAAAAAAAGACTACACTGGCCGGAGGCAAGTGACAACTGAGTCCCACACTGATGCAGGACTGTAGCTCAGACAATATCCTGCAGGACTGAGCCAGGCCTGGGCAATAGTCAGAAAAGCAGAAAGGGAGGATGATAACAAGCTCCCCTGGACATAGATGTACGCACAGCGATGGAGCAGGAATTAGGGTGCATTGATGACAGTATGCAAGATATTGCCTTTGGAACAGAAGTTGGGGTCCTTGCTGTGGAGTACCCAAGATGCATGTACACTGTGTATGGCACACAGACACCTGGCACAGCTGTACCATGCAGACATGCAAAAAAAGCAGTCAGTGGATGGGAGAAGCACCGTGCCTTAATGTGGCACTCCTTCGGAACTCCAACCCATACCTTTCAGCAGGTGGAGCCACAGCAGTAGGTTATAGCAGCCTGTCTGCTTGCAGAGCTGTATCATTAAAGAAGTGATCTCTCTGCCACCCTCAATTTCTAAATAAAACCACAGTCTAAACAATCTGCAAGGAGACTTGTACTGATCTTTTCTCCCAGTACATTTTATCCACAGGATTATTTATAGTTCTGGTAAACAATCACAAGGCATAAAAAATGGAACAATAGGAAGCATAATAATAAATAGCAATTAATACATCATTAAAGGTTTTCTTCCCAAGACAGAAGGAAATGGAGAAAACGATGCATTTTGATGTCAACATCAGCAAAATTTCTGGATCCTGCTCTTTGAGTACTTAATCATCCTGACATCTAGGCACTTCCATGGGAGTTTTGGCAGTGAAACTATCCAGGGAAAACTCTTTGTTCAAGCAGGCCCCTCAGACTGCTTGCCTTTTTTGTTTTTTTCAAAACAATGTGATTTTGTCATAACACAGCATAGTAAACATGTTTCAAATTGTCTTTTGTATTTCCCAGACAACTGAGATTCAAGTATTTAATTTAGACTTCATTAAACAGTTATTATATATTAAACAAATAGCAGCTACATACTAAAACATATTTGCAGAGTATTATGGTGATGCAATAGGTCCATATCAATTTCGCTGTTATGAATCTATTACATAACTTTTAATCCTTGGTGAGTATTTAATAATCAGTATTCATATAACATACACTAACTGTCCTATTTAATCTAAATTAATTGTGGCTCAGGGAACATTAATTTAAAAGGTTGCCTATTTTCCCAGCAGATCTGATCTTTGTTTCATATTTTTCCATTAAAATTAGTGTTGAAGACTGAGTTTATTTCATTTAGAATCTAGTTACTAGGTGCTCTGAATACCTGTGAATCACGTTCTGCCAAGCTTCTCTGCTGACAGCAATATTAAACATTCTCTCCCATTTTCTTCCAGTGTAATTAGTATTATCTGGAGATAATGAAGTTAATAAAGTATCACATATTTGTGTAGGAAAAGCAATACCTGTTGGCTGAAGGAACTGACATTCAGCAGTTCATTAAAACCAGTGAATCAAATTTTGTCTGTGGAATTTGCATATTTCTAGTTTGCAAAATGACCAACTCTCAGGAATGGATGTCACATTGAAAATTTTTGAAATACTTTTCTTGTTTAAATGAATCATGATTCCCACAGTGATGATATAAAAGTGACTCTGGCCCTTGTTGTCCTCTGCAACAAATGTGAGAAGCTGCAATAACACTGCATGTAGACCTTGATGAAGACTGCATAGCTATGAGCAATAATTGACGTCAGAGTGTTTTGGTAAGAGAACTGAGATATTTCATTGGAGAAAGGGTCAAGAATCCTTGAAATTAATGTCGGAAGAAACTGTTCAGTCATACAGTCTAACATATAAGAAGCCATCACAAGGCCATATTGAACTCAGCAGATTGTAATTGACTCAAGCTCTCTAGAAAGATATTTCTGAGAACATCCAGAGATAAAGAATTAGTTGCTTCTTTTAGTAATCTATTTTCAGTGACTGTTCACCTTTAGTTTTAGAAATGAATTATGCTATTTTTAAAAACTAGTATAAAGGCATTATTCGGCACTCTTTATCTAACACACAGGAATTGTGTCAATACACTGAAATCATATCACCTCTCAGTCTTTTTAAAGCCAAACCATCTCTGTCATACAAGGGTCTTCCCTTCTGTGGATCTCTACTCCCTCCAGTTCCTCAATCCTCAAAAATCAGTTGCCAAAACTGTGTACAGTATTCCAATAATAGCCTCACCAATGGCATATAACTTTTGTTCCTATTTACCATTATTTCCAATTACTGTATTCTGTTTTTCTGCACCTGCACACTGAGAATCAGGGGCCCACTGAACTGTCTGTTAGTTTGTAGATCTACCTTCAGTTCTTTGTGCTATCTAGATACCATGCCCAGATATCCCTCTATTGAAAACACAGGGGTGTTTTAGCAATTGCTGAGTTATCCTTACACAGCATCAAGGCCTTTTCTTCTCACTCCACCCCATTAGTGAGGAGGCTGGGGGTGCACAAGGAATTGGGAGGGGACATGGCCAGGACAGCTGACCCCAACTGACCCAAGGGATTTTCCATACCCTGTGGCATCATGCTCAGCATATACGGCTGAGGGGAGAAGGAGGAAGCAGGGCACATTTGGAGTGATAGCCAGTGTTTGATGGTGCTCTGCTGTCCTGGAGATGTCTAAACACCTGCCTGCCCATAGGAGGTGGTGAATTAATTCCTTGGGAAGTGGTGGATGAATTCCTTGTGCTTTTTTGGGTGGGCAGCTTTTCCATTAAACTGTCTTTATCTCAACCCATGAGTTTTCTCTTTTACCTTTACAGTTTTCTCCCCCATCTTCCACCAGGGCAGTGAGCAAGCAGCTGTGTGGGCCTTAGGTGGTGAGTGGGGTTAAACCGTGGCACTCCCATGAAGCCAAAGATTACATAACTTTTGGTTCTTGCCCTCTATTACTTGCTGTACAGCCTTAGCGCTGATGTTGTAGTCCTAGCTCTAGTTTGGCAGAAGCAGTGAACTTTAATCTCAGATGAATCATATCTGAAAATACTAAACAAACAACTGACAACATTTTCCTTCACTGTCCCTCACACCCTGAAGAAGTACACACTCACAGAAAACAAGAAGTACGGAAATTGAGAGAGAATATGGTCTTGTGAGCCAAGGGTGGAAGGCACCTTGCTAGTCCTGCTTAAGCAGAACTTTCTCCTTTGCCCATTAAGTCATTGGTTAATCAAACTAGATTTTACTCGTTGTGCTATTGCTTACTGCTCAGTTTAATACCCATCTATGTTTCTTTGCCTCTGGAAACCAAGAGGAGGCTAAAATTACATTACAATTTAAAAGAAGAGAATAAGTGAGGGTTGAGGAAAAATGAAGAAGAATTCTAGGCTGCTAAATTTAACTTCAATATCTGACAAATAACTAGAATAATTAGTAAAGCAAGAGCAATCAGTATGTAAACAGGTTGAAGAAAATGCAGTGATAAATCGGTAACACATTTGTAAAAAGCATAAATCAAGTGAAACCAAGCTAATTGGTTTCTTCAATGAAATAATGATTGCACAAAGCAAAAGTGGTAGAATGAATTTCTTAATATTACTAAAACACTGATCCTGGTTGCACATGGCATTCTCAAAAAGAAGTTTAGTTTGATTAAATTGAAACAGCACAAAATGAACACACAGGTAAATAAATCAAACACTGAAAAACTTTTCCAGTTGAGCTGATAGCTGGGAGTAGATAAAAAACACTTTGCATGATCAAACATCTTACACAGCTCAATTTAGACATGAAGGGATTTTTTTCTTTCTTTTTTTTAGTAAAAAAAAAACAAACTATAAAACAGCATCTCATGTAAGAAACACCTAAATAAAGAAACTGAGCAGACCAGCAAAAATGACAGCCATTTTGGTTCTATGCCAGCACCAGAATAGCTTACATCAGCATCAGTTTTCTGCTACACAGCTGAGTTGCTTTATTTAGATATATTAAATATTCCAAAGCATATCTAAATAGAGCTTTGGTTGCTGCAGGATTATCTCAAATTCATTTATTGACATTGCTTCTGTTGACTGGCATTTCTGTCCATTCATCTAAAATCGCAGGATTCATGAAATGTTTATGCCTTTTTGTTTTGACTGAGTGAAAAAAGATGTCTACTGGCACTACATGTCTTTGGGATCTTTGGCTCTGTTTTCTTTATAAAAGCTAATAAAGATTTGTATGATTATTTATTTGTTTTTACCACAGTAAATAGTCATGCTGTTGGCATGTTGGCTGTTGACAACTAAGAGAATATTTTGACTTTTAAGAATACAGAAACTTGTTCTTGTCCCTAAAGCTAATGTGCTAAGAGGCAATAGGTGATAGAGATATGAGATCCCAAGATATCAATGAGAGGCACTTTGTAAGATGTACAGACAGCAATTGCAGCAGGAACATCAGCTGCCTCATCATTGTCAAGACTTTTCATTGCAATTAGAGGAAAGGAACATTTTTAGAAGTTTTAAAGAATGATTATCAAGTTAGTTTTGCAGATTCGTATGAGACAACCTTTCCAAGTTAAGAAGGGTTGCACACACCAGAACAGCAGTTGAGCTAATCAAAGCTGACAATAAAACACAGCAAATGTACTTTAGTGTTAGAATAAAAATATAATGTTGAAAGGAGACATCAGTTGTAAAAAAAAAATACTGAAATGCAGAGCACAGAGAATAGGCAGATGCAATGAACAAAGTGTTTTATACAAGAAAAAGCAAATATTATTAATTGTTAAAGAGTTGATTTTGTCTGCACATCGACTTCAGTAGTGTTTATTTTAAAGTATAATGAATATATATATATGCCAGAAATAAAATCCTAGTCAGTAAAACTTTTGCCATGGTCATTTTTACGCCCTTAATGTAATCCAGATTGCATTAAAGTTGAAATAAATGCAAAATTGCTTCTGACTTCCCCAGGAATGGCTTTGCACTCATAAGCAGTGAGCCTTCTCATTTCAGTCAAGTATCACACGACTTGAATAGTTAATTTTAAAAAGGGCAAGGATACGATATCATTAGATAGATTTGGGTTAAAAAGTTATGAGCTTATATTTTAAATAGTAGAAAATTACTTCACTGGGTGTTTTTGAGGGGAAGTATCACATGTAAAAATGCAAAGATGAAGGTAGCTTTGTTCTCCCTCATAATGAATGCTACCTCAAATGTGGACTGGTATGATCACAATATTGTCTTAGGATAAATTTAAGAGCTTAAAATACATAATTTAAAAGGATGGATTTAGAGTTTTTTCCCTTTTAACTCAATTTCTATGTAGACATATTCACTTCATAGAAAAGAATGACAGCAACCTTTAACAGCATACAAATACATATTAGATTGTGAGTACTGCTTGCTGAGAAGAAAATAAAGGGTAATGCAATATATAGAGGAGAAATTTTCTCATGATGGGTGGAATAGACAGTAAACAAGAGTAACTGGGGAGGTGCTGCTGGAGCATGGCTGGAGTTGATGCGGTGTGAAAACAGAAGACAGATCTTTTAAGTTATTCCAAGTAGGCCATAAGGGCATTTTAAGAAGCCCACACACCACTACCTCTTCTTTCAGAGGAAGTAATGTGCCAGGCATGTTTTCAAAAGTTTCTGGGAATAGTACACCCTACCTAATGTCCCAGTTTTTACATGCCAGGTAACTCTCAGCCTTTTTTCAGACATTAGTATTTTGAGGCAGCACAATGAAGAGTAAAGAGATTTACATAGCCTCCAAAGTTTGCAATTCTTTGTTGTGAGTTACAATGGATATAGATACTTCTATTCTAAAACTAAAACCATTTCTTATAGCCTACCTAAACAAATTTATTCATAAGTAACGATACTTTCACTTAAAAAAACTAACAGCCTCTGTAGGAAGGTCTGATCAGAGCTTATAGCTCAAAATACATTTTTAGGGATGTTTTCTAGAAGATATGGAAGGGTAATTTTTTCCTTAATTGAGAAGCTGTAATATAAACATCTATGTAGAAACACATACAGATAAGTAGTTCTCAAAGTTATAAAGTGTTTTTCATATCTACCTCACAGAAATGCATTTGGTCACATAAATGTCAGTAAGAATGCAAAACTAGATAATAAATGCTAAGATGTTAAGATACATATGCTCTATCTGAATGCCTTCAGAAAAAAAAAGCAAGCAGCTGTATAAGGAAACGGGCTGTGATTCTCTGAAGGTGAAGAAATTTGAATTACAGCTGTATTGGAAATTTCAGGCTCAGATTCTTATTGCTCATAGTTACTGTTCTCCAATTGCTAGTCTACAATGAAGAACAGAAAAGTTAAAACTTTGAAGATTCTTAACTGAACTATTAGCATCATTCATTTTCAAAGATATACCTCCTACAAATCTCTACCAACAATTTTTTTCCAATCGAAGAGGTACAGTTTCTTCTGAGGTAGCAAAGCACCATGAAGTGGTCTACCATGCAATTATCTAAAGCAAGAATCAAAGACAATATCTGAGTAAAACTAGATGGTGGGAGCAGGAAAGTTTTAAAAAAGCAGAATTGTATTACTGGATGACATTTAGCCAAGGGAGATAGTACAGTATGTATTAACAGTTTCATTGAGTCTAGTCAATCTAATTGCCATTTGCAATCTGGAAGACAGCTTTTGTAACATGGCCATGGGGGGACGTATGGCTTCTTGTGGGATGTACATCCAAGACATTCACTGAAAAAAAACCCCATAACACTGGCCCTTCCAGATACTGCCTGTAGGAGAGGCAATCTATAACACAGCTGTGTATAGTGATGTGGCAATGGCAGCACCAAGATCAGCACAAGCTTGCCACCCAAATATTTATGTGAGTCTTTAGTCAATTGCACAATTGCTATCAAAATAACAGTGCTAACAGCACATCAACTAGTTTGCTGAAACGCAACCTCTGTATGTACACAGAGCTAATCACAACTTTCATTACAGAATAAATTTTCTACTGGAATGAAAAGCATCACTCCTGACAGGTTGAAATTCTGTGTTTCCCCAGAGTGCCTTTTATTCAGTTACTTACTTTGCTTAATTTTAGATAGAATGAACTGACTTTATTACATGCAGTTGTCAGCTTTGGTACAAAGTACCTAGGCCTTCTCCAACTCTTAGCGTAGGGTGAGAGAAAGTTCATTTGCTCACTGGGAGTTTCTGTGCTTTCTTCTGAATATGTTGATCATTGCCACAGACAGAATACTCACGTAGTTGGATGCACTAAATGTATTCCAATTATCATGCCTTATGATCCTAGGTGATAAACAGGTTCCACTGAAAAAGTACCATGAAAATCCTAAGAGAAAGGGGAAGGTGGGATGACCTTCTCAGACCATGACAGCAGGTATAGGGAAGCAAAGCTGCATTAATTTCAATTAATTAATTCATTCATGACATAGAAAAACAAGTGGTATTGAAAGTACCTAAAGATACTTAAATTTATGATAAATTAAATTATTCTATATTAGTATGCTAGGATCTTGCCATATGTTTTAACATAACATTACCTTGTTTGTGTGAATAATTGCAGTGTGCCAACATAGGTACGCTTACCCAAACTTCACATAATTGTTCCACTAGATAAGGCCCTTTATCATGGAACTATGACCATGGCTCTTCATTTTTCTAATAGAAAGGGTAGCTCCTCCCACAAGATTTTGACAGCCTTGTGAAATTGAGTTCACCAAATGCCCGGCTCTTGCTTTTTTGACACCTTACCCAACCAGTTTAAGTTGCTGTCAGATTTTATCTGACTCACACAGGACAGGAAGCATAGAGTTTGTATTCATATAGTTTGGTTTAAGCCAAGAACATACCCACATTTAATCCACTTCATGTTGAGTGATCTAATCCTTTGTGATTTTGGAGCCAGGTAAAAGCACTGTAAGTATTAGCAAGTTTATATTCCTGGTTTAAAATGCCTGGGCTACCTGAGCTCCCTGTGCGTCTGCCTTGCTTAGGTAGCATTTGTCAATGAAAGACCCTCATTCTCAGCATTTGTGCCCTAGATAGTTTGGCAAGTCATTGTACTCATCTTTCAGAGTATGCGCCAGTTTTCCTAGGCTTTTTTCTGAATAGGATATTGTACTATCAGGAGAACAATTATTTCTTCATAAACAATGCCCATGTTGATGACTGTATTGTTTATAAAATTCACCTGTTTTATAGTCAAGCAGTATATCATATAAATGTGAAAATAAAGTGCTTATTTTAGGGTCCTAAAGATGCACAGCTGAAGATCTTTTTCCTCTCCTAAATACAAATGCTATTAAAATCACTTTTTCAGCAATTAAAGAGCATTAGGTAGACCTTCAGTTAAGATAAATTTACCTCAGAAATGTATTCATCACTCTTCAAAAGTAAAGCCCCAAAGCAAAATACACATAGTTGCCAGCAGCTTTAGTCAAAGCTAAAATTAGCCATGCTGATTAAGTGGATTTTGCATAACCTTAACTATTAATCCCTCATATTGGTCTTCTTTTCTTTGAAAAATCTTTAAGTACCAATAACCTAAAGGTTTATAGAGTCACTTTTTAATACTACTTAGTTAAGATTTAATCCTTTGTATAATAGTTAACATTGGCACCATCTTTTAATAGTGCAAGATTTCTAACATGCACTCTCTGAACAAAACAGACATTTTCAATTCCAGGGAAATAATGGCAATACACATAGAGCAGAAGAACTTCGATTTAAAGAATTAAAAATGTACTTACAAGAGATAAAATGGAATAACAGTAAATTAATCTCTCAGTTTTCACCCTTTCCTTAAATAGTATTCTTTTCATGCTTAATTCTTTCCCCTTCCATTTTCTTTAACTCAGCTCCTTATTTTTTAACAGCTAGATTGCCTCCCATCTTACCTGGCTAAGCAATACATAAATTACATTTTCCAGGAGACCAATAATGAATTTGACTCCAACTCTCTTTTTGAAAGCAACCTCTGTTTTATAGACACTTCTTCTGAAAAGGCAAGATAGTACTGAGTCCTGGATCATTCTGTTGCTGTCAGAAGGAAATTAAATTATCACCTTTGAAAGTTGAAATTGTTCCTATTTTCAGAGTAGGTCAAGGAGAAGTAAAGTAAGTTGTTCTTCATAAAGTGGTGTGCCTTTGCAAACTTTGACTGTTGTCTAAGGCTGGTCTTGCTAACAGAGGGTGCTTTTTTATCCAACACCTTTTGCTTCAGATTTGCTCCAGGCTAAGAGTGCAAATATTACCAGCTACCCAAGATCAGCCAACACCTGGAAGCTCATTAGTTTACCATAACTCCTTTGTGTGCCCCAGCCCTGCCTCAGCATTTCATAGCATTTGCTCATCTGCCTGTTTTCTTAGGAAAAGTAATCAACCTTCACATTTTGTAATAATTTGCATTTTCTGATATTTATTTTTTTAGCACCAATAATTTGAAAAGGGTTTGGCAGCACCAGCGATCCTGCTTCCTTCACATTTGAAATAATTAACAGAAATCCAGAAAAAAAAAAAGCTATTATAGGTAGCTGGTCATTATAGCTCACACTTCTGTTTTGCCAGTCAAACAATTAAAAAAATCAATTATAAGGCAAATTAATTGAGTAGTAAACATTTTTGCGCTTTTATATCAGCTAAGGGTTTTTTCATCTGTGCTTGAGCATTAATTCATTAATTGTTTTAAACATCACTTCATCAGCAGTAAACTCAAAGCAGCTGACAGTTGTGTTTTGTTTATATATTTGATCAATACAACCAGCTGAAAACTTTCAGATCATTGATCATGTCATGTTCTGCTGAGTAATTGGCCAGTAAAACTGGATGTTTGGAAACTGATGACTTAGTGGTTCAAAGGTCAGTCCGGCAAGAAACTGAAGCTGGCTAAAACAGACTTTCTTTTCTTCTTTGTCTTACTCCTCTGCAGGGGGTCTTCTGGGTGATCTATGATTTCATCTCTAATCTTCATGATACTTCTCCTCTTTTTTTAGACAGATTGTTATTTCATTGATCACCTTAGTCTGCTGTCTGTACTGCATTGTAAAAGTACTAGCAGTGGTATTCCAGATGGAGAGCATGGTGACATTTATAGAGTTTTTAAATGTTTCTTTTCTGTCCTTTTCAGCTATTTATGACTTTGTCAAACTTTCACCTTCACAGCTGAAATTTCTCAGATATGATCATTGATCAAAGGTCAATTTTATCCTAGTTCACTTACTAAGTTTGAGGAAAAAAAATCATTCAGTTTTGTGATCTTAAGTCATGTAACAGTTTGCTTTTCCTTACATGAAGGGTTGTGGGTTTTTTTCTTACAGAGCTTTAAGAAAGGCTCATATCTGACGACTGTGAAATTTATCTCAGAGAACGCTTAGTATAGATATGTTCTTTTCAGTGCTTTTTTACTAGTCTGGTCCTATTTGGTAGACTTTTACAGATTATCCAAACTGTCTTTCTTTTTAAATGATATAGACCTTTTGTGTAGAAAGAAACAGAGCTTTAAGAAACAAATGGAACTATGAAACTGCCAATGTTTGGAAACTTGAATTACTTCCTTCCCTCTTGATGAGGTGCCTCTCTCAGAATAAATGCACGCAAGCATTTATCCCACTAAATGATGCAGTGACATCTCATGGGAGACAAGCACCCAGGAGAGATTGCACCATGGTCAAGGAATCATAAAGAGGCATAGTGCCTGCAGAGCTAAGCAGAATGAGTGAACTCATGGGAGGTTACAAGTATCAAATGCTGTGAGTGGGACAATGGCATTACTCCATGGAATTCCCTGAATTACGGTCAAATAACCAAACAAATTTTTTTGCTTTTTCCAGCCTTAAACAAAAGTTTCCATAATTGATCTTAGTGATGAATAACTATGCAAACATACTATTCAAGCTTTAATGATTGTTAAGAGGATAAATTTTAAAGTGCTATAGGTGGGCAGTAACAGAGATAAGTCACAATGGAAAAGCATAGCAGTTTTTTGATGCTGTCCAATGGAAAAGCTATTGTTTTCAGATAGGTTTGTCACTTCTGCTAAAATTCTAGTCCCATAGTCAAATACTTATCCATCCTCTTAGTAGATTATGATCACAACTCTCTTCAAAAGCAGCTATAATTATGTCTTTTATAAAATTACCTCTTTCCCTTACAGTTTCACAGGAAAAATTTGAATGATAAAAAGGTAATCTCTAATGTCATTACAGTGTTCGTATTTGAGTTGGTTGTGTACTGAACACATGCCTTTAATATTTCATTCTCCATAGAAGTTAAGATTCTATAATATTGACTTTAATAGGCAATAATTCAACTTCTAAACTTTTAAGATACAAAGTAAATTTAGTACAGAAAATTTGCTATTGCAAAGTTATGGATGAAAAGATACATTTCAGCATCCACTCAGCAGTACGTGCAGGTTACTTTAGAGAGGGGGAGAGCTGAGATACACGATTTTGGATTCCAGGTCTTCTTTCTGACATTTTAACATTTCTGTTACAAAGCCCGCTAATGTCAGTTTTTGAAGGAATATACAAGTTTCAAATTCTGTTGCACATTCCAGCAGACATGAAGACAGAACAAAGCAGAACTGTATATTTCCTTCCAGTGTATACCTCAATATGAGAGACAATTAAAGCCAACAAAAAACTTCTGGCTTATCATTTTTATAGTTGTATATTGTAAAGTAAACATCCATCTGCATGTTTCCTTAGTTTTCAGGAATGTGCTTGGTGCCAGGTTATTCTGCAGTAGATGTGAGAAGGTACAGGTAGGTATTGTCCTCTGCAAAGGACATGTGCCTGATGAAAGATCTAAATGTTTTCCTAATCCTGATATTGATCTTTTGTGTGGCTCTTGAGAAATCTTTTCTCTTTTCATTAGGGGCTCTTTTCTCCTGCGTAGTGTCTTTCCAGGGACAGAGAAAGATTTGTGCATAACAGCATTATAATATTTTTGCACTGAATGCTTCCAGTATTGTGGCAGGAAATAACTGACATGAGTATATATATATATGTATTTTTTAAGGATTCTTTGTCTTTTGGTAGTGTTATTCCCTATGTATTTTATTCTCCTTCCCTTGTTTCATCTGGGAACACCTCTCATTTGAAAACTCAGCACATTCAAGGGAAAAAAATACTGGACAACGTTTCAAATCAGTATCACCTTATTTTTAAATAGAGAACAAACCAGTGCCTAGAGAAATTAATTGCTATAAAGTATTCCAGGAAAATAAACAGGCATAATGATAAACAAGTTACAGTAATCACAAGATCTTCTCTTAAGAAAGTGTTCCCAGCTTGCTCTGTCATGCTGACGTTCTCACTGAACTGTTGTAGGAGAGCAAATATTTTGTTCATTTAAAACCTTCTCTTTGAATAGGAAAGATATGGTTAAGGCAGTAATCCGGCTGGATAACAATTGCAAGCTCTATAACCAATAGCACATGACACAAAGCATGATGAAAGATACATATCTGGATCTGTTCTAGGCATCAATCCAGGACTGTGTTCTGTAACTGCAGGAAAAATACTGAACCTGCAGCCTTTAGAAAAGCCTTAGAAATCTTATACATAGCATGAGGACTTGGCTAATCTTAAATAGGAGAAGGAGAGTGAAATAAAACATCTAAATCCCTTTTGCAATACCTATTAACATCCCATGACATACTGGAGGTTCAGCTATGTTTAAAAGCATCAGTTACACTCATATAAAAAGAATATTTTGTGAACAAAAAACTTCTATAACATTCATATGTTATTTTTTCCTCTTTTTATTTTATTCCAGTTCATTAAATATGTTGTTTTGGTGAAAGTCAAGAGTTGATCCAACTGTCATTGAGTAATAGAAAGCTTGTGTTGATTTTGTTTGTAGAACCTGTGTCCATATAGAGTCCAACATGGAAATCTTTAGGTATTCTGTTTGTGGAAGTGTAATAGAATTAGCATTTTTTTCCACTGTACTCTCAGGGAATTCCAGACTAAGACGTTTAAAAGGAGGAAAACAGTGAGCATGAAAAGATGAAGTCTAAAAAGAAATTCCTATGATTTCTTAATTTTTTTTCTTACTGTTGAAAACTGAGATTTATAACCAAGATATTTTGTCAGAATGCGGCATTATGGTGCACTTTTTATCAAAAAGATAAGACACCATGAAAAAGAAAAGAAAAAAAAAGAGGAATATTTAAGTTCAGCACAGGATAACCAATATGTGCTGCTTAAGACACTCATCTGGTTATTGAGAAATGCATATTCTAACCTGACTCAGGATAAGCAAGAACTAAATTTGATTTAAAACATCTAATAACCATTGCATCTATTCTTCATTGTTTCAGGCCACAAGTCTGACTTTTTCTCTTCAGTCTCAAATTTATGTGGGTGGTATGGATCAGAGGCCTCTGAAGCATGAGATTTTTGCAGAAAGGAAACAACATAGTTTTAGCACCTCTAGACATTGACTGAGGAGTGAATCAAAATTGGGATACCAATGACACATGCTTGTCAGCTTACCTCTCTTGCCCTATCTATTAAGTTTCCATAAATTTGGACCCAGTGTAAGCCTTGGAGAAGAAATGCACATTATGTAAACTCAGTGGAGAACTTGTTAATGTTTGATTGTGTAATCTGCCAAAAATTCTGTCTGCCTTGAGAATGCCTCAGCCCCCATCATCTTCTTTGCATTAACTGGATTGGACTGATCCTGCAGATCTGGAGCAGGCTCCATGCTAGAGTTTGAAGGCCCAACAAAAGTTCCCCTGCCATTCTCCTGCTACTGCCAAAGGCTGTGTTTTAAAAAAATGCCAAAAACAAACCAAAACAAAACTTAGGCTAAGATCATGAATACAGGCCAGAAACAGAGTATAAAGTAATTTGTAATCAGTAGAGCACAGTCTGCTGAAGAGCTTGGAACTCAACATAAAGTTACTCACTCTTTGGCAAGGAAGCAAAAAACTGCAACCAATGGCAAGGTCCACATAAAAGGCAACAGCTTTTTATTGTTACAACTTCTTGCCTTGGCTCAGACTGAGGAGAGTGATGTGGGTAGAAGTGCCACCATGGGCCAAATTTTAAATACATTTAATAAGCTGCTATATGTATTCTGCTAAATAGTGGTAATTCACAAAATCTGCTTTTGAAAGGCTAGAAAATAAAAGGTTGCCTTTGTTCCCCTACACCAATGTATGCCATAGATCATGATGTAGCCTTTAATTACATAAACACATTTTTTTTCTACAGACCTCCATGGGAATGTGAGGAAGCAGAAACATTTCTAAGGGCTCAGTGTGGATGTGTGCCCAACATCCACATTCTCAGAGCTCTAACTATTGCCTCCTATGGGATATTGATCACTCAGCAGCCAAAAGCTTTCATACAACAACCATTACTAGGTCTATTCACCAGTTTAGTCTGAAGGGCAATTAAGAGAGAATCAAAGGAGTTCAATCTAAAAATAGACTTGCTTTCCCATAAACTCTACTTTGTTTTGTTGTGTGATTATAAAATTCTGAAGTATTTCATCAGAAGAGGAAAAATGTGTATGATTTCATCTACACCATGTCACAGTTCAGTGTACTCTGTGCCAACCTAAAATATGAGGGAAGGTACAAAGAGCTTAAATTGAATGAGACACAGTATTTATTCATGTGACTTCTTTATTCTTTTATTTACCTCTGTGATGGTAAAAAGGTCAGTGCTGGCCCATTATGCCTACTGTATCCTTTAATCTTTTTTTTATTTATGTGTTGAAATCAAGAAATAGAAAGCTATGTGAAACAGTTGTCTTGATTTTATTTATTTTTTCATTTTATTTTATTAGTTTATCTTCAGGGTCAGGTTTTGTGATATTTCCAGAATAACATAGTCCTGAGACATCACTCCACATCTGCAATACTGTATCGAAAACTATATATATGTGTGTATATATATGTGCATATGTATGTATAAAACTCCAGTTGTTTGAAAAATAACCTATATTTACTGAATTTCAAATAGATATTTAAATTACTTTGTCAAATTAAAGTGCTGTTGTACATATTTTCCAGGTGCAAACAATAGTGCTACTATTTTGCAGGATAAAAAGGAGGAGTACAGTGGATAGTATTTCTTGCAAAAGGAAAAAATATTTACAGGATAATGGTGTGGCACAAATCTTTTGAAAAGTAATATCAACTATTGTCTCTCATAGTGTGCTGCCATTTAATAGTAGATGGCTCTATATTGCTGATACAGGGAAGTGAATTTTATGTAAATGCACTAATATAATGGGATTTCTTAATCCTGACTGGTGGAAGAAGCTTTTCAAGCATATTTGCTGAAGTCATAGTCAATGTCATTAGTCATAGTCAGTGACATGAGAAACAGCATTTCTGGAAGAAAAAGAAAATGAAAGATGTTTCAAGTGCTATATGAAGTTGCACTATTTCAAGCTAGTTCTGAAAACAAATAGTGGGACTCTGGAGGACTTTATATGTATTATAAATGTTGAAATAATTTTATTTTGTCAATATATCCCAAATATAAAATTGGTCTGGGCAGAATCCTTTCCTGTTTTATTCTATTATTGTGTTAAAATAAATAAAAATTATTTTTAAAACCCCAAAAAGCAAGCAAACAAACAAAAAACACCACCAAAACCCAAACCTTGAAAGAAAAAAACAAAAAGGCAGTGAAAATTGTTAAGAAATTTTAGATTATTAATGTTTTGGTGAGAAAACCTGCATGTAAATGAAAAAAAAAAAGTATTTCTGTGATAATTCAGTTTTAAAAACAGGTTTATCTGATGGTGTTGATTTTTGCTTTCTTGTGGTCTTATGGATGTTGCTTGAAGCATTTCCCTTAGTACCAACATCTGTAATGTCTCCTTCAAGTGTATTCTCTGGTGTCTAATATGGTATTTGCACCAGCTTTTCAGGCTTTCCATCACATTGCAGCACCAATACTTATTCAGCCATGTATTCTCACAAATGTCAGTTTTCTTTCAAATTTGGTTGGCTCTGGTTAGTGATTTCCACAGATATTGTGCCTGTAAGCATTCAAACATCTCAGCAATGTTTTCACCTCCCCGCCATGTGATGTCAGCACACATCTTGTTGATGGCATGTAGGGTCAGAAGAAAGAAAAAACATTCTTGTGCTAGGAAATATGTAATTTGTGAAGGTTAGAATTGGAGAATAATATAAACATCATGTATATAATCTTCTAGCAATAAAAACCAAGTAATTCGACACATTTCTGAGGGTAAATATGATTTACCTGTTAAGAAGGAAGAAATTTCAGAAACAGCAAAACAAAACAGATACTGGGCCTACATTTTCAAATGAGCCAAATTTGACTTCTAGTTATGGGCACTTAAATTATTCCAGAGGGATTTCGAAGTGTAACTAGTGTAAAAAACGAGGCATACTGATTGTAAAGTAAAACTAGGAAGGTGCAGTGAAGATTCTATATACATGATTTTAAAGATTTAACTGTGTAGCAAAATAGCCTACAGATTTATGGCATAAATATGGAAATTGTGCCACTTACAAACATGTAGGACTTTGCCTTCTATTTTAAAAATGTTAACAAATTAGCTAAATCATTCAGACGTGTCTTTCTAACCAGTTGCAGCCAATCTGATAAGTCACAGCAGATATTTTCCTGGCAAAATCATATTAAGCAGGTTTGCCAGTAAGTAGCTCTGCAAAAGCCCTCAGTTTCTGGAAAATACAGACAGCTCTCCCTGAAACACCAGTGAAAGGGTGCTGTCTCAGCAAACAGTGCATTCACAAGGGATCACAGGGCCTGCCTATACTTCTGGTATTTTTGGTATTGTTTATCATATCTATATCTCTTCCTTTTTTTAATCCTGATATTTTTTCATGATGGCTCATTGTTTTTAAGCTTGTTCACCTAAAAGATGAGTGTTTCAGAAGTATGGAACAGCAGGACGTGCCAAGATATAAATGAATAGAGCATGGTTTTACATGAAAGGGCTTTTGCCAGGTTTTCTACTGAAGTGTGCAAATTTAAAGCTGTGGATCAACGCCCTGCTCTGTGCACTCAGTGTTGCGTCACAATGTAGTGACAGTGACAAACTCCTGAGCAGACAAGCCCACTTAAAAATACTGTATGGAGGCACTCAGCAATAAAGGACAATTGCCTTCAACATCCAAGAACTATCAAGGACTTCTGAAGACTGATGACCAATATGGAATATCACTTTACAAACATACTATACATCCTAATGCTGTTGCTGTGCTGAGTTGCAGAGACATTTTCTGGTTCAGGGAGTGATGTAACACTAGTTTGGCCCTCCACTATAGATTGTGTGGAGTTATTCCCAGCAAGATTAATTTGTGTGAGTTCCCCAAATGCGACTGACCTGCTCACAACTAGCTTTAGATATTGTGCACATATAACTGGTATTGGAAAGCTCCTAGCATCTGGCAATCCATCGGCAGTTTCCTCAGGAATATGAAAAACTTCAAGCTGCATGATGCAATTACCAAAAGCAGTGGGAGAATATTTTATTTCTTCAGTCTCAGGCTTTTTTATGTTTTTTTAGCCAGTGGCTCTCTGTTATGTCATTCACTTTATGAAGGACAACACCATTCTATGAATGGCTTACTTTTAAGTTTTCTTTCAGGAAAAAATTCCATAGCTGTAAAATCTCTAACCATCTGACTGATAGTCTGTTTCTCCAGTGCCCATGCTATACACAGAAGAGAACTGATGGTTGTAGAGCTGTTTTAAGATGAGTCATTACTTGTTTACTTATTCTTTAATAGTTTTGCCCAAATTTCACAGTTTATATCTACTGCTCAGTTACAGATTCCTACCTAGTTTTCCTGATGTTCTTAATTTTAAATCTCTTCCAGCATTACAGCTCTCCAGATTTTTACCTGTTAACATCTCTTGATTTTGTACCAAAATATTATTCATCTGTTTTCTAAATGGAATCTCATTGCAATATTCTGCCTGTGTTTCTAATCTTCCCAAGAACCCTTGAATTATTTCTCCATTTTCAGCAGTGTGCTCAGCTCCTCCTAGTTTAATAGATCTGCAGATTTCATTAATGTACCATTTACTCCCTCTTCTAGCTCATTATTGAAGCTATTAAATGAGATCAGAAGTAATACTAATCTTTGTGTACTGCACTAAATGCCTCCCTTCAAAGTTATTGTTTATCATTACCCTTCATTGTTTGTCATCAGCCTTCATTTCAGTCAACATGATAGTTCATTTCCAATTTGATTTAAGTTTGGGAACAGAATTTTGACACATTGGTGATGGGAGAAGAAAGGCTAATCAACAATCTGGGAGAGACTTCTAATTAAAGTTGAATTTAGAGAATCAAAGTTATGAGTTCTCTACTGCAGCCGCAGTATAAGGTGGAAACTGTCTCCATAACTTAATTGACAACACCTTAAGCCCAGTGCTAAAATATCTTAAAGAAAACAGTATATGGCTAAAACTCTGACATATGACAGTATATCTTCTGCTCTCTATTCATTAATTTTGTATTACTATTACAAAATTCAAGTTTGTCTGGCAGACTTCAAAGTATTTTAGTAAATTTTTTTCTCAATAGCTGCTCTATTATGTTGCCAGAGAGGGAAGCTAAATTTATGAGTAGCAATTACAAAGAGAACTCACAGAAGATATGAACTTCCATCTTTGGCTGTTTCAGAGACATACAGTCCTGCCTCCAAAGAAGGTATATCTTTCTACTGGTCCATGCATAGTGTAAAATTTCCAGAACAAGATTTTCATTTTCACCAGCCTTCAAAATTTAATTTCTAAACTCCGTAGTAAATAAAATTAAAGATATTTATAACAGGAACCATCAATTCAGTCAGGAAAATCTCCTTTTGACAAGATACAATTCCTCTGATAATTATTAACTCCACATGACCTTAAGTCCAACACCAAAACCTATTCATCTTTCACCTTAATAAAATATCTCACATTTTGTAAAGTTACTTGCTTACCTATATTATCAGGGCTAATTACTCCAGCTTTTTATTGACTTGACAAAAAAAAAATCTTTGTCCAACTACATTTGGACACTGCCTGTTTTTCTTATGGATATTTGGCTCCAGCTCATTCAGTTACATATATGCCAGTGCAAATGTAAAAGCCTTAAATGAAGTCTGGAAAAATAATGCCTCAAGATAGAGCTTAATAGTTCTCCTAAAGTTTCATACCTATATGGTGTTGAACAAAACAATGGGACAGTGAAATACTGAAATTCACATTGGGGCCAGGTTGTTGGACATAGGGAAAATGATCAGAGTAAGAAGACGGGTTCATTCTAGAAGCCACGCAGTGGGTCTAACAAAGATGTAATTTCAAGTCACACCACTTCAGTAAGGAGTGGCTTATGAATCCAGAAATACAACCCGAAGTGGGATCCAAAATGTAGAAACTGATTTGCCAGAAAAGTTTGACCTTAGTTGCTATAAACACAGCTTCTCTGAAGTTTGAAGTCCTGCATCTTTCAGTATCTGCATGCTTATCTGACATAACCTGGTATCTCATTACTGTGAATCTGCCTTAACCTCTGAGGCAAATTTTGTTCACTCTCCTCCAGGCTGCTTATGGAATATTTTCCTCCTACTCAATCTCTCCCAAAACCCATCTCTGTTGATTTCTGATAGGGAATCAGCAGTGACACTTTTTAGCCTCGTTTTTATGCTTAAGCATTTTTATAAACTTTTTATTGGATTTTTATTATTACTATCTCCTGTCTACCCCTCTCCCCCGATTATTGAGTTTCGTATTTATTATATCTCCTGTGAAATTGGATTGTTTATTCTCAGGGAAAAGATTTAATGTTACTTAAATTTTCAAAGATGCCTACCAATAACATTTAATGATGTAAAAAATAAGCATTATTACTCTGGTTCATTAATACTTATTAATCATGATTTAAGATGGCCCTGGTAAGTTTCACTGTTAACTGTCTTTATCTTGCAGATGAAAGCCTGAGGATGCTGTTTCAGCAAGAGAACATTGACTAGTTCATTTTATCGATTTTTAGTCATCTGTGCAATACACATGAAGGATATGTATGTTTGCCTAGACCATGTGTCAGCATGTGTTTTGTGAACAAATTAGTATGTTGTGTGTCATTTCCCCCTTTGTTCCTTTGTATTCAAGGGGCTTTTACCTTTCCTCTGAAAGACACTTGAGGAAATACATGCCTGCTGTGAAAGCCTGATTTATTTTGCATTGCATCTGCAATGTCTGGTTCTGCAATATTCGTTTTGGAATTAAATCAGCTTCCCTGTGTCTCTACAAAGGAATTTTTTTTTCTAAGAAGTTGATTCTTTTATTGTGTGCATTCTTGGCAAAAGTATGTGCATTGACTGTATTTGTGGCTTTCCTATGTATATTAAGGTTTCTTATTTTCATTATCAAAGAAAGTATCAGTTACATGTATAATGCTTTGCAGAAGTAGGTCCCCACCCAGAAAGATTTCCAAATCAAGAGAGTGTAAGTGGAGTAAAGAAGAATAGTGGTCATATATTACAGCAGTCCAATATGTGCAGATACTGACCTTGGCAAAAGCAGTGTGGATGTAGTATTATAAAAAAAATGGGGGGAAAGCACCACTAAGTTAAAAAAAAAAATTGCAGTGGTGCCATCTAGTGTGCCAGGTGTTGCACTTTTCTGGAAAGGGACAGTAAACTACTTTCAACCCATCCCACTTGTTACCTGGCTCTCCTCCTGCTGCTGCTCTCTTTTCAGTCTGCTGACAGGAGAGCAGTAACAACATTGACAGAAGGTAGAGGAAGAGACCTGAGGGCTGTTTTGCAGATGCTGATTCTGGCACACATGCCATAAGGTTGTCATTGCTGCTCTAAAAAAATGAGCATCCACGGGGTTTTAAAGAAGGAGAAAGATAGCTGTTCTGTCTGTACTCCCATACAAATCTTGCTCATCTACTCATTGGTTTCCACTGCAAAACATGTAACGGCTAAAATATCCTTTTTCAGCTACTTCAGGCAAGTTTTCTTGGTGTTGGAAAAGAAAAAAAAATTAATTTTGATGCCAGAAAAGAAAAGGGGCTGCTGGTTTTGAAGCCTATTGGAAGAGGTAGAAATTAATTTGTGCCTGGTGGCTAAAGGAATTAGGTTGAATAGAAGGTCCACAAAGTTCTCTGTATGGGAGATGGGAGGTGAGAGGCAAGTGAAAGGAAAGAGGGATCTATTTTGTATATTAATTCTTTGTACTAGGAGGAGCCCTTTTACTGTGAGCACCCTAGTCTTTTCCACTGCTGCCTTTTCCACTTTCACTGGTAGCTGACTGAACCTCTCCGCTTTAATCCTGAGAATGCAAAGTGCATGGCTCACCTTTCAGTGTGTGAAGCTCCAAGGGTTTATTTTTGTCTTCTTATAGAATCTGCTTGTAACACAGTTGAAGTGATCAAGCCAGGAAGTGTTGTCTGCAAGTGAAACCAACGCCTCCACAGCACATATAATGCTGTGTATTCACCTGTCCCCTGCAGCTGGTGCTGGAGGATACTGCTTTTCCAGTTGGATTTGCTTGGGGTGCAGTTACAACAGCATATCAAATTGAAGGTGTCAATTTTTAGCTATCAAAGTGTTAAAGAAGTTTTAAATTAATGAAAAGTCTGATCCAGGAAGGAGAGTGTTTGATCTTTGCCTTGTTATGTAGACACTACTTCTGATGCAAATCCATGTAGCACTTCTGTTTAAACACTTCTGACTTGAGGAGTAAGAAGAGGGTAAAAGATGTTTCAAATCTCAGAAATATGGCTAGTTAATGGAAATGGAGCTAGTTATTGGGGGGGGAGGGGGGAGGGAGGAAGCAGTTATAAGTAGTTTTTTCATCTACTGCTTGTGTATATCATTTCTGTAGAGCTAGTTCAAGTAGATTGCTATTGGCTGTTTCGAAACTGGATGGGAGAACTAGCTCATCAGACATTGGTACTCACAAGAAGTCTTCAGGTAGGAGCTCATCTCCAAAGATGATGAAAAACAATGAACTGAGAGGTTAACAGTTGGACTTGTGAAGGCTGTCCCTCAGGGATATGTGTCATGTTCCCAACTGAACAGAGGGACTGAAGA
The DNA here is from genome assembly GCA_013400955.1 of Drymodes brunneopygia. Classification (NCBI taxonomy): domain Eukaryota; kingdom Metazoa; phylum Chordata; class Aves; order Passeriformes; family Petroicidae; genus Drymodes; species Drymodes brunneopygia. The sequence continues at coordinate 96,275 of VZTZ01030498.1, read as the reverse complement.
AAGGATTTGTCCAGCACAATATGAAAATATATTGCAGATTAGGGAATGTAAACACATAAACACAGAAGCACCTACAGCCATAACCCCTCTAAACTTTATTCTTTCATAAATGTGTCTTTATAAACCTTCAAAATACATACAGACCTGATTTTCTCATATTATACCCTGCAGCATACAGGCACTTAACTCCCATTGATTTCAGTACCTAAATGGGAGTTGTAGATCCTAAATTGTCTTTGAGGATGTAGCCTTTAGTTCTTGGTTATTGCTGAAATTGAGAGTACTTGCCCATGCTCGGTACCTTTTAACGAGCTCAGTTCACTTCACCTAATAGACTGCACAGCTCGCAGTTCCCAGGGAATCAATATTCTGGGCCAGATTCTAACTCAAGTCCTGCAATGCACATAGCTCTGCTAACTAATTTTTAAAATGTGAATTGTGTGTGCATTATAATTTCCTGCCTTTTGAGTGGCTAGATGTGCAACTTTAATGTTCTCTTAATGTATTTTTAATGCACTTTCTTAAGGCTTCTGAGTGGGAAAAACATAAAAAAAAAATCTATAATATGGTCTAGACACTACTCAAATGACCCTTTTCCTGCAGAAGTAAGAAACTCAATAGGGAATTCCTTCTCCTGAAAGCTTCAGAGGCTGTGTAGCTTCCGACTTAGAGGCAGCATGATTGAAGCAATAGTTCTTGTGGAGTCCAAACTCAGTTGCTGTGCATATCACAAGATACACAGTGGAAGAGGCACGAGCTGACAGGCTACTTTATTTTTCACTGTCAGCTATGTATTTATGCACAGCACAACCTTCTCCACTCCGTATATTTCAAAGTGCTAAAAAATCATACCAATTGTACTCTGCATGCTCAAAGTGCAGATTTCAAAGGTTCATGACTCAGTCAAATCAAAATCAATTTGCACCAGAACATTCAAAAGCACTTCTTCTTACTGAGGGCTATTTCTATGCTGAATTTCAACTTTCTGCTTGATTTTTTTTTCTTTTTTTTTTTGGGGGGGGGGGAAGTTGCAAAAAAATTCTTGTAGTGGTAAAAGTGGTTTTCTTCATTTCTTTCATATGCCAAATAACGGAACTGCATTAATTCAAACAAAATTACACTTTCTGGTCAGAGACCAGCTCAAGAAAATTTCACTCTTGAAGGAGAAAGGACAGCTGAATTAGAGGAAAAGTATACCTGGAAAAGTACATGAAAACTTAAATACTCTGATCAGTAATATTCTTGCTTTAGTAGCTTAACTAGTTGCTAAAGCATTACATTTCTTTCTGTTGTAATAATTGCAGAGTATGGGGAACATGTATCATAATAATTTATATTATTCATTTGGTGGCATGGCGTGCTGATTTGGTATCCGATTCACAGCTCAGTATTTTAAATGTAAAATCAGTTCCTTTTACATTGTCATTGTTCTTTCCTGGCCCCAAAGCTGACTAAAACTCCACTATGGAGTGCTGCGTAGCATGGAAGTTTCTGAGCAAGCTTAGAGGTGCAAGCTTGGTTCACTGAAGCAGAGCAGAGCTCTCTGCAGACTAATTGTGGCTCAGCAGGATGTGTTAGTGTATCCAGACCTTTCTGTTGCCTTGGCTGGGTTCCTTCCTAGGCTTTATCAGGTGGCTCTGCTGCTCGATGCCGTACAGAGAAGTCTCTTTGAACAGTGTCAGGAATGCTTGAAAGTTGGTCTGTTTGCTACAGCCCTGCTCAGGGCTTTGCAGTGGCTAATGACCACTGGAGTAGTGCTGTTATACTGCGCTGAAAATCAAATGCTTCTCCTCCTCCCTCCCACTTCCTTTGCTGGAGGAAGGCAGACAGAAAAGAGGGATGATTCAGCCTCTGCTCTAGATGATGGTTCTAAACTGAAGGTGTGTTAACTGCCTGTGATGGCAGCTTTTTCTTCACTCCAACTGTACTGAAAAAAGAGCTGTATCAAATAAATATGATGCAGGAAGCCTGCTCTTAAAGGCTTCAAAATTCTAGGTACCATCAAAGAATTACTGTTATTTGTTATTTCCTGAACTTCTCCCAGATGACTATTTATTTCAGCAGCCATGTTTGGAATTTGAAGCAGGATATAGAAAACTTGTAGTGTTGTATTTTTCTGAGTACAGACAGAGCACCAAGTGTATGATAAAATATGAGATTAAGAAAAACTCAAACTGTGTGGATCTAAAATTTGACCTACTTTGAAGGTTGTCCAATGTAAAATTTGATTTACTGACCAACCAAATGTGGATGTATGGGTGTTCGTGTGCTGCAATAAAATTCTGTAAAGACCATGAAATGTGACAATGATCTCTGAAAAGCTAGGTTATAGAAGTGATATTACAGATTTTAGTAATGCTTTAAATTAAGTGTCTTCAATATGCTTAACCTTGCATTAAACTTAGATTTAATAAGACAGATGTATATTAAGTACTGAATATACTTAAGGGAGCAATCTTGCGTTGGCAGGGGATGGACTCAATGACCTCCTAAAAGTTCTCCTCCATCTCTAATTTCAATGATACTAATTGATTATTAAAACACTTTTATTGAGGATTGATATGTAGCTATTATATAGTTATTAATCTTATAACCCAACTGATATTTAATTTATACATAATTTTAACACACAATCATTTTAGTTTTTAAAGAATAACCCTGGAACAGTGCATTCACTGGGACTCTGAAAAATCTTGGTGGTAAATGAGGTTGGCCATTTTGAGGTTAATTGCAATTTTATGATTAAATCACCCTTTACAGGGGTTTACAGAGGGAAGAAGGTTTACAGAGCTCTCCACATAAAAAATGTAATGTTTGCCTCAGCTATAGGATGGCTCAGGAAAGACAAACTTGTAATGAAGAGGAGTACATTTGTTTGAATCAAGTATTATATGTTATTAGATCTCAGACAACAGATAAATTTTGAATATTTTAATGGTAATCTGTGTATCTCAGTTTTAGAATTGTGAAGAAATATCCCAAAACTCTGAAAGTTTGGGGGAAATGGTGCAGTGCTTTTGAACATTCAAAATTAATTTCTGTGAATGTCTGGCTAAACAAAAAGCAGAAGTTTTGTAGAGCTGTGTTATTAATTCAGCTTGTATATGCCTAGGGCCATGGCTCATAATGGCATTCCTTTCTTTTTAACAAACTGTCAAGATTTTCAAAGGACATCCTGAAAGCCATAAGCGCCTATTTGTTGGATGTATTTCTCATACCCTAAAGGCTTTCTTTGATATGGACTGATCTTTTACATTTATGGATGGAAGTTGCATTAGAAAATGCCCTTTGTGAAAACCTGTAATATCTCAAGAGTGGCAAACATCTGATTTTTGGCTAAGGAAGTATGAAGAGTGTTAGAAGTCTGAATGTTGTTTTTTTTTAAACAGAATTTTCAAATAATTAGCAGCAAGTAAAAATATGAATAAATGCAAAACCTAATGCAAATGTATATTAATGCTTGAAAGTACCTAGTTACTTTAAATAGTATAAGGAGTGGGTAGAAAATACTTCTCAATTTGACCATGGGATTTTCAGGGATTTGCACCTACTTTGTGAAAAATATTTGCTTGCAACATATGTCTTTTGATGTCAAAAGTGTACTGACCAAGTTTTGTTTTTCAAGCAGAAGGCTGAAATGCAGATGGAAAGGGCCCTAATGTCTGGGACATATTCACCCATCAGGGAGGAGATCGAGTTTTCAAGAACCAGACTGGTGATGTAGCTTGTGGCAGCTACACTCTGTGGGAGGAAGATTTGAAATGTATCAAACAGCTTGGATTGACTCATTATGGCTTTTCTCTTTCCTGGTCACGTCTGTTACCTGATGGGACGACAGGTTTCATCAACCAGAAAGGCAATTGTTTCTTAAAAATAGAAGGTTGCAGCTTTAATTCAAGGTTATTGCTGCAGTCTGGCATAATTAATCCAGTATGCTATTCTGCAGTAGCTTTGAAATTGCAACTTTTTTTCAGAGTAATTATGGGATGATTTTTTATAGGTTTGCAACAACTTACTAATTAATATTCTAGATCCCCTCGGATAGCACAATCTTTTGGGATAGGATTATTATTATGTTTCCTATGTATCTTTTTGCTTACTCCAGTTTTTTTAATTGTAACTCTAAATCATTTTGCTTCATCAGAATGTTTATACTTACAGGGATCCTAGCCATGAGAATATTTTTGGATGGCTTACAATAGACAAGTTATCTCATTTGGCAAGTGCATTTAGATAGCTTATCAGTATACTCCAATGTGCTGAACTTCACATTGACTATTTTGCACTAAGGGACATACTTTTCCCAGACATTTTTCTTTAGCAAATTAGAGAGGATTCTTCAGACTGATAGGAACTATGCTTAGTTCTCTGGCAAAGAGAAGCTCTGAAAAGAAGAGTTTTCACAGTCTCAGCAGGCAGTGTATATGTATAAAGGGATACAGCACTAAAAAAAAACCAGTCTGATTGCTAGAGGTCAGATATAAAATTTGTTTCACTTTATTTATTTTAGTTCCATCGGTATGGACTGGGGAAGAGCTTAAGGTCACTCACTAGGAAAAGACAGGAAAAGACAGTTGTGCCTACAGAACAGAGGGAATGGAAGAAAGAAGAAATAGAGAATTGTGAAGAATAAAAGCAACTGAAGTTGAACCAGAAACAATGGGACAATCAAAGAAGCTGTCTGAGATCTCTTGTATGCTAAGAGGATAATGTTCCAAGGAGAAAAAAAGAAAAGTATATTTGAATGAACTTCTGAATCTCAGTTCTGCTTCCTACTCTTCTGCATCTCAGTTCTACCAAGAAGATATGTATCTTTGTATTTCTAGGGCAGTATTTGCCTTGGCAATTCCTTTCTTCTCCTGGTTTGAAGATTGCAAAGATGGAAGGCTACAAAGGATAGAACTTCTTAGAAAATGCTCTTCAGGTAATCCTTATCTGTACTAGGATGGTACCAGCAGAAGTAATCTTTTTCTGCAGAATTTTGGTCATGTAGAGCTTGGCTGTTCAGTAGACAGCAGCCTATCCTCTGCGTCCTGCAGATTAAGGTTTTCACAAGAGAGTGGAGGAGCCTTTGTTGCAAGATTTCAGAAAAGGGAGGCTGGTAAATCTGCTGTAAACAGACCAACCAGCCATTTTTCCCTGCAGAGCATGCCAGATACATGTGCCAGTATCCCAGAGAGGCTTGAATTAAAGCTTTTTCTTTGCCACCAAAATTTACAATACATGGCCCACTTTCACTGGCAGAGCTTGTCTTTCCCTCGGAATGCTTTTTGTGGTGTGTTGAATTTAAATTTGGCTGAGTTGTTGTGGTTTCTTTCCTGTACTGATATTCCTTCGGCTGGGGCTGCAGGCTCTGTAAAACCCTAGCAAGCTGCCTACTGAATGGGCTTTGTTATTTAGTTGTCAGAGTGGGAGATAGCAAGTAGACATTCTGAATGCATTTGGTGAGGAAAGCTAACATTTTGACAAAACTCAGCTGTAATTCCAGAAAATGTTCACTTGATCCCCAGTATAAGCCGTTGCCTGATTAATATTACGAACTTTACATTTAACGAAAGGGCATTGGCAGAACTCCAAGTAGGCCAGCTTTCATTAGGCAGGAGTTCACTTCTCCTGTGCAGTGATCTGTTGAAGCAATTGTAACTGCATAGCATGGAAAGGCCATCATCTTCTATATAAACATTTTTGCAAAGAGCATGTGAAGAATTAGAAAGCTTAAAGCAATGTCCTTTCAAATAAAATCATTCACACCAACTGAATCACTACCAATTTCACACCTAAGATGTAGGACATTTGAAAACCTTTAAAACCATTCTGTTTCTAACTTGGTGGAGGTAGGGTCTTTTAAAGCAGTGATGTTGTAGATGTATTGTTCCTAAGATGTGTCAGGTATTAGCTTAAAGCTTACACAAAGATTTTAAAGTATCGTCGTACAATTATTTTTACCCTAGAAGGTGCCCTGAACAAGTGAGCTGCTAAACATTAAGTGTCAGTGCAGAAGAAGACAGAAGTTGTAGACAAGGGCATATTGAACCTGTGAGAATTTGATGTTATGCCTCACTTCGGCATAAAGGTAGGGAATCAGAATGGGGAGAGAAGATTATAGAAAGGAGAAAAGAACAATCCTTCACTTTCTAGTGACAAACTGCTCCTTAATATCTGTAATTCCAAAATTTTGGTTTATCTCCACAAAATCCTTATATGCACACTTCCTCCAAAGAACGTTTTCTTCTGTATTTTTGCTTCTACCTGACTCACAGACACATCTAGAAAAACTAAATCAGCCTACTCTGGAAGGTATGAGACAATGTAGGAATTTGACTTGACATCCACATTTTTCAGGCATGCAGTTCTATTTCTCTTCATTTTCTAACAAAAGGCATAAATCTTTCCCAAAATAGGTGTTTAATTGAGATGTAAAAAATAAATGATAGCTGGTTACACTTAAATGTTTTAAATTGTTCTATATAATTTATAATCTGAAAATTAGAATGAGAAAAGTTAGTGTCTTTGAGGAGGGGGTTGAATATGACAGGACAGGATCCCATAGCAGCAAAGAATCTCGTTTTTCCCAGTTTATGTAGTCTCATCAGCAAAGAGTTAACACACACCCAGTCCCACTAAAGAGAAACAGAACCCCATTCAAAAGAGTAACAAGATGTATTTGCTGCTAATTGCTGTTGCAAATTGTAAGAATTTGCTTTTCAAAATTTAAGTTCTAGTATATTCCTTTCTCTTTTGCATGGGTGCATTCTCAGGCACAGGCACGTATCTCCTCAGAATTTAATGTGTTTTTCTGGTGCTGCATTCGGAAGGAAAAGCAAACTACATGTGAGATTTATTGTGAATTATTTTGTAAACAATCTTATTGAGTCTTGCTGTGCTAAGGAATGTGTATGCACCTGTTTGTTTAGGAGAAGGCACTGTCTAAATCCGGGGTTCATAATTGATTGCTGCAGTAAATGTTGTCTTAAAAAAGCTATTTGGCAGAAATCCCTAAGATCAGTCATTTGAAGCTGGGTTAAGTTGAAGTCTAATACTGTCCTTTTAAGAAGAAGGTAGTGTGGAGTTCTGTGTTGGCATTTTCAAACATCAATATACAGTAAGCTGAACCTGAAAATACCAAGGAATATATAATAGAAGCACAGAGCAAATTTCCCTCTTTGGATTAAACAAAATCTCTGGTTCAGAAACTGTTAAGAATAATGATCTAAACACTACATAGCCTTCTAAGCATACATTTTGTTAACCTTTGCAATTTAGTCTTCCTCCTCCTACTTTCTGCTGTGTTTTCTACTTCTGACATTCTCAGTTCTGTGGTTCAATACAGCAAGGCCTTGCGGTAGATATTTCACAAGCACCTATGTCTTATAAAGATATGTGGTAGTCTAAGACCCACAAAACTTTTATGAAATTTCGATTTCTGAGGTTATTAAACACTTTGGTATATTTAGCCCAAGTCTCTGAAGAAAAAGCTGACTGATTTCTACATTCCACCAGCATGAGAGAGACCTATTCCCATCTGGAGCCTCTTAGCTTAACAAATAATAATTCAAGGCCACTGTTGGCCTTTTCCAATTACTGCACTAAACCAGATAGTTCAAGTAAAAGAGCAAGCTAATTGATACTCTTTGAACCAGAGCTTATGATGTGTACTTCAATATCTAGTGTTTTCAGAAGGTTTAAAAGCAATACAATTGTGTTTGGATGTAAGCAAAATTAAAAATGCCTATTTGAGAGCTTAAAGTATCCTGATATTTAAACTTACAGTGACCTCTCTGCCGCATAAAAATAGTCCTTTAGGAAACATATTCATGTCAGCCACTGCTAAATCTGTACAGAAGGTGAATTCCTTTTAAGCCTCTAGAAATACATCCCCAGTACTGGCCAGCTTTAACAACACATCCCGGAAATTAAAGTTGATCTCTGTCTTAGCAAGAGGGGACAAGAAAGGTTAGAAGTCATGAGCTTTTAGAGAGGTGAGCTAATTCCTTCTTGCGGTTAGAAGGACTGAGCAGTCTGCAGCAGTGGCAGTGTAAAAGGGTAAGAGATGGTTTCTTGGATAAACTATTGCCAAGCCATTCAGGCAGGTGGCTAAAGAGACCAGTGCCTCAAACTCCATCTAAAATCTAGTAGAATCCAATGAAAAACCTTAAATATCATATAGATCTAAAGAGAGAAACGTTGAATTCACACCATTGCAAAATGTTGAATACCCTGACAGTGTCTTTGTCCCGATGCTGGCACAGTGATGGAGAATGGAACATTCTAGAGGAAACAGCTAATCCACCTAACCAAGTTCAAAACATAAAAGATCAGCTTAGTTACCTTGCTGAGTGTGGCGCTGAAATTTTTAAAAGACACAATTCTCAAGGAGAAAAATGCTTTCATTAGAACAAATCTACCTGTAAGGCTCTCAGGCATCAGGCTTTTTCCAATACATTTGTATCTTGCACATGCAGTCAGGCTGCCATTCAGGCATTTAAATGAAAGGATTATATTTTCCTGTGACCAGCACCCATCAGAATTATGTTTTTCCGGGGGAGTTACTGTCCACTGATCTATTTTGAAAATTTGCATCCTCATTTCATTTTATGTGCCTGGTTGGAAGATTTTGTGTGCTGAGCATTTTTGCCAACTCTGGGGTCTTGTAACAGTAGTCAGCATGCACTTGAGAGAAAATATTTGCATCTCATAACAAGCAAAATGTGCAGTGAGGTTGCTTCAAGTGTTAAAATGTAACGGAATTATTATTAACCCTTTTTTATTGCCTTAATATTTCAGGGGTCAATTCTTACTGCAAAACCATTAATATCCCAGGAAATGGCATCCTGCTCCCTGTATCAGTTTTGTTTGCCTTAATCCTTAAAAAACGGAAGTGACTAGATATTTGCAAATATTATTGAGACCATTGATATTCATGTAAATTATTGCTTCACAACATTCAGAGACTGATTGATCATTATTAATGGGTCTTATGTTGTTGCTTTAGGTGGTTGTTAAAAAGGTATAGCCCCAGAATTGGTACCAGAGCTTACAAGGCAGCTTTAATGTGTAAAAACTCCTGCTAAAGCCTGATGCAGTTGTGGTAACATTTGGAGAAAACACTGTGGACTTGTGTCTATAGCTCAGATTGATAGAACCTCTATGAATTCTACAGAAGATTTTTGAGGAGCCCATCTGGATGGCATAAGATATTGTACAAGATATAAATAAACAAGTCACCTTGGGATTTGTAATTTAATTTTTTCATGCTGGCTATAAAGAGTAGGAGCATTAGTGTTTTCCTATTACCTTTGTACTTGATATCTGTTTTACAATTTGAAATGGCACACCAGTGTTATATCATCTTTTGAACTCCAGAAATTATCTTTCTGATGCCAGCAGTAAGGTTTTCCTGGCATACCTCTACTCCTGGCAAGGAGATGTGTTGTGACTGCCAGTACCAAGGGGTTAAGGAGCAGTGACAATAAGCAGATGCTAATGCAGGAAAGATATTTTAGTCTTCTCATTAAAATAAGTCATTTCACTGTCTTCATGGATATTTGCACAGTTTTGCTTTTCCATTGTTAGTCATGAAAGGTCACTTCATGGAAAATTAAGTTAATAGGGTCAGTGCAATTTGATGAAAACTAGTTTTAGTTTGTAGCTTAGAAAAGATAGAGGGTAATGCATCTGATTTTATGGGCTTTCTTACATCTGTTCTGAATAAAACTTCTGCTCTCTCTTGTTCTAGGATACATATAATAACCCTATAATTTACATCACTGAGAATGGGTTTTCCCAAAGTGACCCTGCTCTCTACTTGATGCCGTCAACTATGGGAGTATTTCAGACTGATTTTAGAGGAAATTTTTAAAGTCAACATTTAAAATTATGAAAGATCAATTGTGCAAACCTAATATAATTTTAGTCTGTGCTTATTTGCATTCAGCAATGACCAATGATTCTTGAAGCTAAAACTTACGTAAATCAGAGTAAAGTGATGTGATTAGAAAAAAAAATGTTTAGCTGAAAGGAAAACAAGTAGTTTTAATCTTGGTGTGCAAACAAAAGAAAGGGTGTTCCATACATACATTATTTCTAAACTTGTTTTGTAAGGTCAAAGTTCTTCATTGAGCAGAGCAACCACATTAAAAAGTGCTTATCATTCATCTCATTGTGCAGGATATAAAGTTTAGTGCACCTAAAAATCTGACCATTGCATCTCATAATATCCTTACAGAATACAACCTCCCACACACAGTGAGGTCTGTGTAACAACTAATTCCTGTACACAGCCATTAAGTCATTAACTCAGCTTCTGCCTTTGTGTCAAGGTGGTCAAAACTGTTCAGTGCTAACAAAGCTCTTTTTTTTATGCTTTACCTATAGTTTTTGTATGGGTCCAGTTTCCAGTCTTCCAGAAATTCCTTCCTCACCTTCCTTCTGTTGGTAGTATTCTCTGAAGTAATTTACTGGAAGTAGGTCTTCTCACTATGTAGCAAGTGAAATGTATTTTAAGCTGTCAGTGCATTTAGATGACAGCTAGTATCCCTGTTGCATTTGTCCAAAGTCATCACAGTCATGAAAGTCATACCACAGTTCAATAATATTTTTGTAGCCATTTTTTCATTGTCATGCTTATTTTTACTTTTGTTGTTTATATTCTTTATTTTATCCTTACTTTTGTTAAAGTGTTCACTTAAAAGCTGTCTTTCTTTCTTATTCCTTTTTGTTTAGAGTTGCAATTATGCACAGGACCTTTTTCTGGCACTGAAACCAATTGATAGGTCCTCTTTCTATCTGAAGCAGATAGGCCATCTACCAGCTGTCTTTGGAGAGCACTTCCTGGGCAATTCCATAGCTGGCCCCAAACCATGTCTGGAAACTAATAGTTGGCATTGGACAGCTGTTTTATCAAGGAGTTTTGTTTACTTTTTCTGAAGATGCAAAGAAATTAATAAACACAGGATTCTCACTGTTTGAAGAAATGGAATTCATTTACCAAATCTAGTTGTTTGACAATATTTTAGAATGTACAACAGCTTATCCTAAAGTAAATATTTAGGGTAGGTCTGATGAATCCCACTTTAATGCATTTGTTGACACAGTTCCCTTTATGCATAGTAACAAATGAATGGGACTAGCTTGGAGGTAGATGCTTATTGGAAGACATCAAGAGTTGAGTAAAATTTGCCTTTACCATTTGTTCAGTCCAAAAATACTTTTAAATGTGGATGTGGTCTGAGTGTAATTACTGCAGCCTTACACAGGCTTAGTTATATATGCAGCTCGACATTAAGTTTATAATTTTATCCAGTAAAATAGCATGGTGGAATGCTGGCTGAAATGGGTCCCTCTATACAAAGGTAATATAGCAAATAAATCCATCAGCTGTAGGCACTCTATGTCAGTAATATTATCCCTGTGTGACTTTGTGCCTGCTACTCTGAGTAAACAGTTTGTCAAGGCCACTCCACATGTAATGACCCACAAATGAGCAACCCATTTCTCATTTTCAGCTCAGATTGATGCAAAGCAGGATACTCAATGATGTTCACTTTATTCAGTGCTTAAATGCTTAACCATTTATTAAGTGTTACATGAAGCATAATGGTTTAATTGCTTTGCATACAGTGTCTACTCTATGATAATTCCTTATCTTTTGAGCTAACTTTTGAAATTATTAGTACAGATTCATTCATGCAGGGGGCTCTGAGTCATGACAAGAGACTGCAGATTCTGCTGTGGGATTTAAGCATTCCTTTTTAGACAAACCAAGACATAAACATGCTTGACTACAAAGGAGAGTATATCTACAGTTTGTTACTCTACTTGTTATTAGAAATATTTTAGTATGTTGTGATTAGATAGTATCACCATTTTATCTTTTTTTCATTTAAAATCTTCCTAGCTTTTAAGGTACATGTTTACACTAGTTATCTTAATTTTGTCATCCAAAATTTTCAAAATAAGGATCTTCCATTTTCAACATCTTGTGTTTTAGAAAGAGTTACACACTAGTACTCTGAAAATCAGAGTATTTCAGTGCCTCTCAAGCTACATGTCCAAAATTCCTAAAATTTTTACTTTCATCAGGACTATTTAAATTACAAGATTTTGGAGGGCAGGAGCAGTCCCGAATTGGTACATCAACACTGTCAGAGAAAACTGAGATTTTTATTTTTTAGTTAAAAAGACCAGAAAGAGCAATGTAAATATGAACTTCAAAATAGAGAGCAGCATGCAGCTACTATAAATCATATCATTGCTATTATAAATGTATAGAACTGCTGCCATGTTGCTTTTGCAATATATGAATAGATAAAAACATCAATATTTTAAGAAATGTGGATATACATATTTAGCACCTCGATAGAGCCATAAGCATGCATGGTGCTTTACAGATAAATGAAAGTGATGTCTTCTTACCCCGAGGAACTGAAAATCTAATTTAGATACAATGCATGAAGAGATGATGAACAAAAAGTTTGATGAGAGGTAAAAAGAGAGAACATGAATCAGAACAGTCAAATGGTTTTGACTACAGTTGGTCTTTCTTAATTTTATGTAATGTATGTTAAGGATGACATCTAGGCCAAAGATCAAGGCTGCCAAAAAGAAAAAAAAGATATTTGAAAGTACTTAGTTTTGAAAAGTGGAGCCTTCTGAAAAAGATAATGTAGTTCTATAAAGTCTGTGGAGGAGAGCAGTGCAATTATGGGTAAACTATTGCCAGCTGATGAAGGTATTCCACAGTCTGGCTGGTAGAAGATTATTAACAATGCTGATGTGGAAGAAAAAATTAATTAAATTATTTTTAGGTTGTAGAGTGCTGCAAGAAGTAGGTTCTGGAAATCAGTAGAAATAGAAACTAAAGAAGTTGAGGATGATGTGAAGTGATATGAGCAGAGGCAAATAAGAGGGAGATGAGCAAGAATAAATGTGAACAAGCAGGACTAGATTTGGAAGTAAATAGAAAACATATGAACATTTAATTTGGAGTCAGCTAGAAGGTCAGCAGTAAAAGATGCAGGGCAAATAGGAGAAATGATTGTGAGGAGAAAAGGATGGGTAAAGCTTAAGATTCAGATGGTGTTAATTTTCTCCTTAAATATGCTTGAATGAAGCAGAAGAGAAAATGAGATACAGAGAATGCTGACTGCAATGGGAAGTGCAGAGCAGAACTAGAACTGACAGTAAAGAACGTGGTGCAGTTAAGATTTTAAAAATTGAACTTTAAGTTAAATGCAATCCCTTCTGAATAGTTTTTTGTGTCCTTTCCCCCGTCAGACTTCTAAGAATTGTTATAAAACCTTTTATTTATTGTTGCCACTGTACACTCCAACCTTGCTCTCATGAACTAACCATTTAGTCTGTGCTGTAGATACGTACAAGCCTGCTTTTGCTGCATTCCTATGCACATAAAACAGTGAGGTTATAATGCAATACTCTAGTCCATGAAAATATGATTTATTGTTAAATTAAATATGGATGTCATAATGTGAGCCCCTTGGGTCAACTATAAGCTTGAATGTTATTGAAAGAGCTGCAGCAGCAGCTCTGTTTCTTCATTGCCGCTGACAAAAATGCCTCCACAAATAGAATACAACAATGCAGACATATTAAGGAGTCTCTGAGATGTGCTGTCCCTGGCATAACATTGCCATGTGACATTTTCAAGAACTATAAATACATTGACTGCATTATAGTGTAAAAGTTAAGAAGCTTTGCAGTAGTCACTGCAGAAGCATTAAAATCAAGCTGAATTTGTTGTGAATACTATGAGGGATTCAAAGCTTTTAAAAACCCAAACCAACCCAAACAAAATTAACAACTGAGATACTCTTAAAATCACAAAGATACAGCTGGGATAGTGTAATATTTTTATCAGTTTCTAGTGTTTTAAAAGGTCCAGAACACACAGGTACAATTCATAAAGTTCCAGTTAAATGCCAGTATTACAAGTCCTCGTTGTGACAAGAGCAGACACATATAATTTCTTAGAAAAAATATCTGAGACCATTTAGACAATAGAAGTTAGTTACCCCACTGTAGCACTATTTTCTTGTTAGTCAAAGTTTATACATAATTTTTTCACATTAATCCTTTAATCTGAATGTTTTACCCTGCAAAAATGAGTATTTTTTTTTAACTCTTAACCATCAGTTTTGCAGCGCAGAATTGTGCAAGAACATTTTCTTTCTCCAAAATGTCCTGTAATCTGCCTTCAAAATAATCTTCAGTGAAAAAAAACCACAGTTGTGAGTTTATGAGCTCCTGTTGGGAAGATTTCTACTGGAATTAGAGTAATAGGAGCCTGGCCAGTACAACAACAGAAGAGGATCTCTGAAACAAAGATAAGTGAGTGAATTTCTTCATTGCCACTGTCTTGATTTTGATTTTTAAAAAATGAAATTAAAAGACAGATTTATGCATTAGCTGCTAGCTGTCTCTGGATTGATCAGATGGCCCCAGGGGAAAGGACTGTAAGACACAGGAGCTTTGTGTGCAGTGTTAGAAAGAGGATAGCTAGGATGAGTGGTGCAGCAGTTTGTTGAAGTTTTTGGGAACAGGGATGTAGCCAGTATTTCACATCCTCACACAGGACCTGGGATGTGCTTTGATTAGGAAGTAACCAGCCCCCCAGTGAACTGTTTGTTTTCAAAAGCTTTAGCAACTGCAGCGCAAGAATCGCTCCTGCTCTGTAGAGGAGAGATACAGTGTGGGAAGCTTTAGTTACCTCAGAGAGGATAACCTAAGTAATTAGGCACTGTGGATGTTGTACAACTGCTAGATAGCAGGATTAAGTCCCTACTAGAAACCTATTTGGAGTATCAGTTTTGTTACAGATATGCTATTTTCTTTCCTTAGCACTACTACTGGATTGTTGAAGCAAAATTCAGAGGAGTTTTCAGTTTTGCTGCTGTTTGCCTTTGTTGTGCAAGCTAAAACTGGGGATCTCAACAGCTAATCAGTTCCTAATCCCCAAATCACACCTATGTAGCCAGAAAGTTAGAGGCAATTATTGCTCACCTGCACTTTAGAGAGTTCCTGTAGGAAATTATTTGTACATGTACAGTGTAATTCCCACATCTGAAGTAGCTACTGTAGTTTTTTTGATTCTGGTTTTTTTAATGTACAAGATGAAAGACAATGACAACTCCGCTGGAAAAAAAAAAACCTTCACAAATAAAAAGGAGGGATTTTGGCCTTTATGATGAATAAACAGTCTTTTATGAAAATTGTGAATTTAAATTCATCAGATGTGGATAGCACATAACATCATTGGGTTTGGTATCAGTTCTAAGCCACATGTTTCATGTGGAGTTACCTTTCAGGAGTAAATGTACTGAATCCACAGAGGCACATCATTAAAAAATACTGTGGTAGTATTGTGTCTTTGAGACAGCTTTTGATTTGTATCTCCCCTTTTTAAGATAATACAGTTTTAAATAACTCAGGCCCATTAAGTACATTCTAAACACTTTCTTAGGATTATGTACAGGATCAATATTAGCAAAAACTAAGTTAATATGTAATACAGTTTGGCTAAGCTTTTCCATATAGGCATATATCTTTCCTGTAATTGAGAGATAAGTTCAATTTATTAGAATAAACATCTGTATTTAGATATCTATCACTTCTTAGTCACGGATTTATATTTGAGAAAAAGAGATCTTGCCTTTTAGTATACAACAGGAAGCATTTCTCTTTGGGTAGAGCATATTACCAAAAATATTACAAAAATTAGTTCAAAGGGTATTAAACAATTTGAGAGAATGCTACTAAATGTTGTAGTGATGGTGCAACTTTTATCCCAAGATGTTCATATATTCCTGAGTACTTTCCATCAGATGTATCAATGCTCTGTTTCTCATCTGGCTAAGTGTCTGCTATTGACCATTTAAGTAGATGGACCTGTGATATAATCATCCTTATGTTCATTTGACAATTACTAATTAATGGATCTCTTCCAAGACACATTTTTAGAACTGCAAATAGAAGAATAAATGAGAAGATAAACTTAGTTAAGGGCTACTGTATTAAAAAAAACGCTGTGTTTTGAAGTGCTTGGGTGGGTAGCTAATATATTACTATCCAGCTTCCAAGCTAGTTATTTTTCATTATGTTTCTGTGATAATAATAGCTCATCATTTGATTTCATGGGAGTTATTGTCATTCTAAAGGGCTGCAAATGATATAAATGCAGCTGTACAGGGAATATTACAATGTCAAACTAAGTAGTGTCATTGCAGATCTAGGTATATACTCCCACAATGTCAATATAAAAGTAAAGAAAACATTGATCAATAGAGCATAGTATCAGAAGTGATTGGATATAATGCAAACAATGCATTATCTCTTACACAGTCTTGTTAAATGAAAATACAACTCTCAGGCTATAACAACAGTGCATTGGATTTGAACTCATGTGTGCCTGGTTGTTGAAAGCAACTGCAATTTTTACTGAGCAAGTATATGCCCTTTCATGCATTAACACATACGTTCAATATGACCTATTTTATAATTGCTGTGGGAATTTGTCTTTGCATTTTTTGAGAATTCTCTGTTCAGATTCTGAACCGCAGCATTGCATTAGCTTACTTGCATTGAATCAATTTTACTAAGGGTTCACCCATTTTTATATAAAGAAGTACTTAGCTTTGTTACATAGGGAATGAAATATCTTGATATCAGTGTTAAACTAGGGAAATTGAGGTAGCACAAGTTCAGTGTAATTTAGCTAAGGTCAAAAAGCAGATGGGATAACAATAGGAATAGTGCCTGGATTTTTCTGCTCTCCTGTTCTGACTCTGTATGTGCAATGTCACATTCCTGCTGCTAACAAAGACATTTTGAAATAAACATCCATATCAGAGAATACGAAGATGTACCTGAATGTATGGTGTACATCATTCAAAAACTCTAATGGGAAAGTCATCTACTGAACTTGTATAGTAGCTGTAAATTAAATACAAAATGTTACTATTTCAAACATATTAAGGATGCTTATCCCTATTGAAGCAAATCTGATGTTTGAACAGAAGATTTTTGAGGAGTTAATAATTCTATTACACTGTGGAATAATTTGCCCAGAAAAAAAGGTGGATGATTATATTTCTGGGAAATAAAAAAATCAAATTATCAAATAGTAAAATAAGTGCAAAGCATTATATCTCTATAAGAATGCTGCATCTGTCTGGATATAGCACAATTTAGAATATATAAATTGGAAAAAAACCCACAGCTTTTACTTCTTCATGCTAGAGTAACAGAAGGCCAGCAACATGAAGCTTTTTAGAGTTCCCTAACAATTTATTTTAAGAAAGAAGAAAATATAAGAAAATGAAATTCTTGAAAGGAGAATCAATTTTATCATGTTCATGATAAATGCTTAAAAATTTACTTTAACATTTCATTTTGTTACAATAATGTAACAGTTAAGTGTATTTTCCTTGTTATTCCCTGGTAGAAGGAACCCTCTGTTAGTGTCACTATTTACTTTGCAAAAGTAACACCTGAAAGTAAAGACCTTCCTAATATTTATAGCAATTCTATGTTCTATTTTCAAATTGTGCATCCTGGAACATTTGCACAGTGTAAAAGTGACGCAGAAGCATCAGAACTTAGGGCTTTTGTAACAATCTTGCATTAGAGATAAAATCTGGAGGGGATTGAATTTGTATGGCAAGTACTTGCAAGTGTTAGGCTCAAGGGATTATTTGTCAATTAAAGGGGAAAAAAATTCCTCTGCAGTGGCTGTTTGCAAAACAAGGAAAGAATGTCTGCAAAGGTTCCTTCTCTTGCATCTCACACCGTGTCTCCTCTGCTTCAGTATTTAGGAAGCCTTTAAGACACTTCCATGTTAGTCTTTTATTCCCTCAGTAACACCATTGGGTTAGGCCTAGCAGGACTTCTGAATTTCTAGAAACCTTCACTGTCTTCCCAGCTAAAGTGTCGTGTTTTCATTGCAGTTCTTTGTGTTGCCTAATTTGTTAGTATGGAATAATAATTTTTTTATGGACAGCTGCTATGGGAATTTTAGTAAAGGGCTTAAGCAACAAAGAAAAGCTTTGATTTTTCAGAAAGAAATAACTGTATGTGCATTAGGTGTTTGAATGTTTCTGTAAATAAGTCAGAAACCAACAACAGTATTACAGTAGTTTGCACTCTTCTTTCTTGGAAGTATAAGAAATTACATGAAGCATAATTTTACAAAGAGAGTTCAAAATCATGTCTTTATATATTGTGTATCCTTTATAGTGGATTCTTACTGATTACTTGGATGATTTAAAAACATGCCAAATCAATGCTTGTGTTACTGCAGATACAGGGTCAGTGAAGAGCTCAGGCAGTATATTTTTGCCTGGACTAATACCTTCACAGTAGTATGCAGGATCATGATGTAACAACTGGAGCTGTCATGCACTTTTCAAGTTTGCTCCTCAGTCATCATGCATGGTAAAAATCAAATCTACAGATCTTAAAGGAATGAATAAGCATGGCTGAATGTAGAGCCAGAGACAAGTGCTTTAGTCCTTGCAGAAGAGAAGAGAGTGCTTTTGGCTTCTGCAGCTTCTGAAAGTCATCTGAAATCTCTCTCTTGGACTTGCATGTTTTTTATATCTGCAAACTCAGACTGTTGCCTCTGACCTCCCCAACCAGCTTTATGCTTGTCTGGCAGTCCTTTTCTCATGAGCTACCCCAGCAGTTAGGAGCAGCTGGGGGCATTAGTAAACAGTCTCCAGGTTCTATATCCTGTTCTTTACTCAACATCTTTATAAGTTTCTAAAGAGGATCTTTCACTAAGAAATGCAATTTGAAGAGCTGAGTGGGGCAAAATCATCAGTTTTCCCTCTCAGGTGTTGGCTTTGCAGGGTGGGCATTAGCTTCAATACTGGACCTGCATTCTGAGACTTCAGTAATGCAATACTTTTTTTAATATAGATTACAACATCTATTAGAGCCATGAGAATCCCCTTCCCATTTATATTCTTTTGAGTGTTATGCATTTTTTTCTGTTTCTATTTCACTTCTTTTTTTTTCCCTACTTGCCTTATCCCCATTAGTCCTGTGTTTTCCAGCAGGTAGATGCTGATTTTTCTCATCCATGTGTAATCCCAATGAAATTTTCATTTTCCGTATTTTATAGTCTGCTGCTATTCACCTTTTTAAACACAGGCAATAGCAGTCCAAGGGAGAAGAATTCACTAACCTCCTGGGGAAACTAAAAATGATCATAGTCTAGCAAGTCAGTCTTTAAATGTCCTTTGCCCATTCCACCCTCCCCTCTGCTACTCTTTAAGTATTTAAATCTGCCCCCTACCAGTCAGACTTCCTCACCAGATGGTGCCTTCTGACTAGCTCTGCCTTTCTTCAGAGGATGAATAAGTACAGCAAGGAGCATAAGGAACTGGTGAGACAGCTACTGGAATATTTCATCAGTGCTAGTGTCCACTTTTTTAAAAGGACAGTGAAAAATGAGAGAGTTCAGGAAGGAGCTGCAAAAATTATTTGAGGGCTGGAGAAAATGCCTTACTGGGGGACTGTAAAAGAGCTCAATCTGTCCGCCTTATCAACAAGAAGATTGAGAGGTGACTTGATTACAGTGTACAGGTACCTTCGTGGGAAAAATATACTAGGTACTAAAGGGCTCTTTAATCTGGTGAAGAAAAGCATAAAAAGAGCCAATGGCTGGATGCCAGACAAATTCAAATGAGAAATCAGACACATTTTTTAACAGTGCAAGCAATTAAATATTGGCACAGATTACCAGGAGGACTGGATTCAGCACCTCTTGCCTTCATATCAGGGCTCAGTGTGGTTTGGAGGATACACCTTAGTCAAATATGAGTTTTGGATATATACCAGGGAAACCAGTGAAATTTAAGAGCCTGTGATTCACTGAAGATAAACCTAGATGACCTTATGATCTCTTGGTTTTTAATTCTATAAATATAAGAGTGCTGTCTGCAAAGACTGTTCATAAATCATAAAAAAAATCTGGTATAAAGCATACCCTGGCAGTATTAGACATTGGTTTTGGGGAAGTAGATTTTCATAAATGATTATTTTATTAGCCCGAAGACAAAGCTAAAACAAGCAAACAAAAAAGGAATGAAGTGATCCAGAGTATATGATTTCAATATTTAGATAATTTAAAATTATTGTAATTTTTGAAGTCAGGGCAATTGGAAAATAGGTACTTTATTTTGTAAAGAAAAGTCAAACTGTTTCATTGGGGCGATTTTAAATTTGAAACTTTATATTTTCCCAAAATCTTTCCAATTGTTTTTTTCTTTCTGGCTGAAAGAATTCTGTGCTCCTTTCACCATAACTGCATTTACTGTATGCTTATTTTCAATGAGAAAACCACCTAAGGTTTTTCCAGAGATATAGGGAAACATATTCCATACGATTAGCTCATTGGTTGTTCTTACTTGTTCTCCTCTCTGAGAATAATTCTCATTTATGCAGGCAGTGATAGGGTTTTAAATGATGTAATCATATATTGGTGTGAAATGGTAATGGCTTTATCTTTAAAGATAAAGATTTTTTAAAAGGTTAATTATATTCCACAAATTGTTTTAAAAGTAGAATGTTAATATTATTGTAAGACTCCAACTTGGAAGGCAATTTCCCTGTCTAATATATATCATTTAATCTCAATATACTTCCTTCGTTTCTTCCCTATTGCTACTGTTTCCAAGTACTGTGCTAGGTATTCTTTTTCTTTTGTGTTTATTCCTACACCTGAGGGTATCTGTTTCCTCTCCTCCAGCCAGATATCACTTAGTCAGGACATGCATATTTATCTTTTCTCTTGGTCTTAACTCACAATTTATTTTTTTCCATCTCTTCATACCTTTTACTTTTCTTTCAGCTTCATTCAATTTCTCACCTTCTCTCCAAAGAATCATATCCAGAATATGAGACTGTACTAATAACAAGTGTTACAGCTTGGGGGCTGATCTGACAGGTGATACATGTTTCAAGTAAACTCTGATGCAATTGTAGCCAAGAAAAAGGCAAGGAACAGTTTCAGATCTAAGACTGGAAAAGTGACAGAGGGAAAAATATCAATCCAATGTAGAAGGCAGAGGTGTACGTAGCATGGCTAAGTGGCTGAAGCAGGAAGACAAAAGGTCTGAAGAGTGTGGCCAAGGCAGGTGAGATGGAAAGGAGAGATAAGGAGGACAGTGTAAAACAACCCTTGTTTAAGCCTCCTACCAGCAATAAGCCTCAGCTGGAACCTAAGTTAGAAAGTCTGCTCTAGCCATCATGAGATATTAGGTACAGAAACTTTATGAGGTTTTTTCCACCTGGCTCTCAGGACATGTATTCTCACACTTCATATGTTTTACTGATATTATCTCATGTCTTTTCACCCCCTGTATAGTGGTAAGAAGCAGCCATAGTCATCGTCTCTACCGAATCAGCTGTAAATCTGCTCTCCTTGTTTTACAGTATTTGGATGACACTTATCTCTTCACATTGGCCAAAAAAAGCATCCCACATTAGTGTACTCTTTCAATCTAAACCTCCACCTCTGTTGGGCCATGGGCACTCATGATTCAGCCTGGATGTTCCCTCCCTCTGCACATTTTCACATATCATAGGCTATCCCACAGAATTTTAGAACTATTCGAGAAGTTCATCCTAGACAAGTAGAAAGCAAGGACATAGTGAAACATGAAGGAAGATTCCCTTTCCTCATACCTAATGTAAACTGAGCAGGGAAAGCCCTGAAGTTAGAGATCAGAGTCCTTCATTAGATGTCCCTAGTAATAAGCATTTGTCTGACGAGGCAACTTGATCATAGTATGTGGGGAGTGATGGTTTATTTGTTTCTGTGGTATCCGTTTTTGGTGGTTTTTCAATAAATCAGCTGTAATCAAAGGCTCAAGTATGTGAGTGCCTCTGCACTGGCAGTCAGCCTGAGCCTTTTGCCAGAGTTCATGCCTGTTTACCATTTATTCTGAGTAAGTGACAGAATAATATACTCGGTATATTCTGTGCATGGTCTGTAACTGGAGGTGGCAGTGTTCTGCTACATCCTTTCCATAGTCAGTTTTAGTCATGGAAAGTCCATTTCAATTCTCTAGTCTTAATCTATTGCTTTTAAATAAGCCAAGTGTGTGCACCTGTAATAAAGCTGTAATAGAGGAGATTAATATGATATGAAAAATGTCTTTACTTAAACAAAAAGGTTTTCCAGAACCTAAGTTTTATTAATTTATAAGAAATGTTTATAAATTACATACAAAACATACTGTGGGATAGCATCAGTTTTGTGTGCAACAAAAGCAAATCAGGTAACAGCAGAGACCTCTTGTCACAGATAGCTGGAAGTGTGAATATGCTGCATGGTTACTACAATTATGCAAAAGACTATAGATTAAAAAAAAGCAAGCTGGACACTGTGAAACCAACTCCTTGTTTTAGCCTCCTACCAGTAGTAACCACAGCCTTGCTGCAGAGATGATTTTTTTACCTTCCAAGGTCAAGAAGCAGTTCACTCTGTGGAGCAGTGAACACTTCCCTTGTCCTGCAGAACTTCATGAAATTTTGGAGATTTTAGAGGAGCAGAGGAGTGGCTGGAGATGAGCTGAAGAAGACACTTTGCTAAAGCATCCTGCTCCCTTGCACTGGTCCCAGCTGCAAAAATGGCACTATATTTGTATTGATTTTTTAACAGTCAAACCACTGTATGTACCTGAATCTGTAAAACAACAGAGTATTGATCTATTACAGAAAATGATCTATTTAAAGTATCTATTCTCTGCTAGTCTGGGGTGCAGAGAGACATCTATTTGCTAGTGTACCCTGGCATATCTGCACTGCAGCCACCAGTTTTCACCATCTGGGTGTAAATTTAATCTACCACTCCTCCTTAAAATAACCTAATATTGCTTAAATCTTCCACCATCCATTCCCATATATATATGTATATCTCTGTGGGTCTGGGTCTGTGTCTCTGTGTGTGTGTGTGTGTGTGTAGGCATTTGAAACAGAAGAGCTGCCAACAGACTTGGGTTTTTTTTTCCCAACTAGCAATATACAGGTTTGCACTGCAACTCCAAAATTATTTCACCTAAAAGGACACTGTGGATGTTAATTAAAAAGATTCATTAGGGTTTTAATAATTCCTTAGAGGCTTTAACCACAAATCTCTTTCCATACCAAAAATGTTTTTCTTCTTGTCTTAATCCATCTATTTTGGGGAAGCCAGTACATGTGCTGCTGGACTGTTAATAGTGTTTCTCCTTCTCCTGTACCTACCTTGCTTTAAGAAAAAAAAGTATATGTTTGATTGGTGATGAGGAAAAATTATACTCAAAGTCAAATCTTTCTTTTATGATGAGAAATCAGAAACTGATACTGAAATTCAGCCTTTTTGTTAGTTCAGACAGGCCTGACTAGAGCGTGGTTTGTGTAGTGTCGGTTGGGTCTCTAAGTGCGATATGGTAAATCTGCCCTTCTGTTACACAAGGGCAACCTTGAAGTCTCCATTAAGATGGAATCCATATAGCTGGGACAAAGTTTTCTAGTTTACCTAATTGTGTATTTGACATTTTTGTGAGTGGTATTGTTAGACAGATATTACAGATTATGCTGAGTTGGAAGGGACCCACAAGGATCATTGAGTTCAGCTCCCAGCCCTGCACAGCATCACCCCAGGAGTCACACCAAGAGCATTGTCCAGATGCTTCTTGAATTCTGTCAGGCTGGTACTGTAACCACTTCCCTAGGGAGCCTGTTCCAGTGCCCAGCCACCCTCTGGGGAAAGAATCTTTTCCTGATATCCAACCTAAACCTCCCCTGAGAAAACTTCAGGCCATTGCCTCGGGTCCTGTCACTGGTCACCAGAGAGAAGAGATCAGTGCCTGTCCCTCCTCTTCCCCTTATGAGGAAGTGGTAGACTGCAATGAGGTCTCCCCTCAGTCTCTTCTCCAGGCTGAAAAAACAAAGTGACCTAAACTGCTGCTCATATTCCTTCCCCCTCACCATCTTTGTTGCCCTCTTCTGGTCGTTCTCTAACAGCTTAATGTCTTTCTTATATTGCAGTGACCAGAACTGCACACAGGAATTTTTGTCTGAAGATGGCTGAACATACCGCATAGGTAAAATTCCATACTCCAAAATCAGTAGGAGATTTGCTTTTAATGTCAATGTGACCAAAACCTAATTATATATGAAAATACATTCCATTGAGTAGGAGGTTCTGAGTCCCATCATCCTTTGCAAAAAGGAATTAATATCTTTTGAATCTCAGTGGATGTACAAATTCTGAAAACCTCTTTAGATGTTTTTCAATGGTATTTCCTAATCCTTTCTGCATATTTCCATACAGAGAAACTATATTCAAATATTGTAATTCAAATATTTAGACCTTCATAAAGTGTAAAAATTGTGATGCCGTATGGCACCTTTATGTCATGTATCTATGTTAGTAACCTAGATTGTCACATATTACTAGAATTTTGATTGCCTTTCTTTGGTCTTTCTCTTGAGCTTTTTTTGTTTACATTGTTGAAATATAAGCCTCAGTCTAATCTAAATCCATTGTTCAGTTTTTTCCCCTCTGTGTTTCTGTCAGATTTGCTAACTCAGTCCAGGTATTTGTCACAGTCATACACATGATATTAAATTAATGTTCTTTTTTATTCTCTGGATTATTAAACATCTATTTAAATCCATATATATCATTTTCCTATACATGCCATTTGCGTAATTGAATGTTTTTTGGTAGTGAGACAGATTCTGTATATTGTAGTATGTCAATTCCAGAACTTTTCAGAAAAGTGTATTTCACAGTTTTCACTTTGTGGTCTATGAAGAATCTTATTTTTTGAATAAGAATTGATTGTGTAGTACAAATGTACAAGCCTGCCTTCTATTCAGAAAGAATGAATATGATTGATGATGAACAAGAGCATGAACAGCAAACCAGCAGGAAAAAGGTACCCCAATACCTGCAACTTAACAATTGGCCTTACTCAAAAATTAGGTTAGTGCAAATGTTGATGTGCAATGACCTCTGTAAAATCAGTACACAAACCAAGATTTTACATTTTCATTTTAAATGTGGGACACTTTCTATGGGTTTCTTATCCTCACAAATTTCTGTGAAATAATTCAGTATTTCCATCTCTATTGGTAAGAAATAGCCAATATCTCCTTAAAAGGACCCTAAAGGGGCAAGAAGAGATCAGCAGTAAACAACTATTTTCAGCAAATACCATATGCTACCATTTTAATTATTATACTAAAATCACACTGGGCTAGGGTGATATTACCTTCTCTCAGATTAAATAGTTAATGCAGATGAACTCAGGTTGGATTTGGTCCAATGTTTGTTGATAGTAACATGTTATAAGCTGGCAAAATTTCTATAGACACTCTAAGGCAGGGAGAGCAGAAGGCGTTTTTTATAGAATAATGACAATCAGGTTGTCATGGTGGGACACAGTTCAACTGTGAGCATTCCTACCCCTTCTCTCAGAAATTAACCCTCCATGCTGGTACTCATTAAGGGAAATGTCAAGGGTTTTGGTTTGGTTTTGGGGTTTTTTTCACAACTGAAAGCTCTACTATAGATTTCTGCACAGTCAGAGCTTGAGGTCAATCTCTTTATCCATGCTGGATAAAGGGCAGCTACATACCTGTTCTGAATATTCATGATCCTGGCCATCAGTGGCCATATCTGGAGCACTTTCCAGTTAAGACTTGGAGAAGATAAAACCTGCAGAGTTACCATAAACAGGTTTATTACATTACATCCAGGGCTTCCCTCCATTATTTTCATTATTAATATGCCAAGTAGTTAGTTGATAATGTTTGCTTTGATACTTACCAATCTTCTTGCTCTGCAGATTTTAGGTGGTATAAAGTTGTCACTTTCAGAACAACACTTTTAAAACGCTGTTCTTGGGAAATTTTCATGATTTCACTACACGTCTTGACTGATCTTCAGTGTTTAACTTCACAGTGCAACTTTAATATGAAATGAAAAATAGAGGGAAGTTGGAAATACTCAGCAGTACCAGTGTTTGGAATCTCTGAGCAATCACCAGTAGACTTCCAGTATTTCATATCTGCAAAGGAAACCAGCTGGTTGCTGAATGAACTTCTAACATGATGAATCAAATCTGACTCAATGTGCTTAAAATGGCCTAACATTTAC
Organism: Drymodes brunneopygia; assembly: GCA_013400955.1. NCBI lineage: Eukaryota > Metazoa > Chordata > Aves > Passeriformes > Petroicidae > Drymodes > Drymodes brunneopygia. The sequence goes on along the minus strand of VZTZ01030498.1, from coordinate 70,102 downwards.
TCAGTATCACCAATTACAGAACTACTCCTTACCTGCCTAGGTGTGCTGCTTGTCTGTCAGGTAAGTAATTTATTAAACTGTTTTCATTCCTATGAAGCTATATAACTGCATAAAAGGGAAATAAAAAGAGATTTTTTTTCTGCCTCTCTTACGGTGTGACTGTTGTAATTTGTAAAATAAATATCTACCTTCACAGAAGCTGGAAGAATGGTCAGATGTAGCCTCTGAGAATACATGCCTACTAATTGTGATAATCAGGTTCAAGATTCGTCTCTATTCTTTCATCAGTGTGGGCGGACTAGAAAGAGATACCAGCTTTGCTTCAGTCTGGAAAGCAGCATTCCCATGTTACAGCTTGCTACAGCTGTGCATTTTGGGATGAAAATAATTAGAAATTGCTGTATAATACATTGCAATAGAAAATCTTATATCATGTTCATGGAGATATAAACAGTACTGCCACGGAGACACAGGTTACTGCCATGGTATAAAGTAAATATTTTTGATAGTGTTACAAAGATTGATGGTGTCAAAGTTTTTCACCATAATGGCTTAAAAATATGCTATATTTTGAACAAATAAACTGTTCTACATTTTTCAGATTTAGTTTCAAAGTACTTTAGCATACACATATGCCAAATTTGCTGATTTAGGTAGGATATAGGGAATTGCCTTAAGGAACAAGTTTTAGAACAAATAGAATAGGAGCTAATACTGAAAGAGAATAAAGGTCAGAGCAAGTTCAATTCAGTCCATTGCAAAAGAACTTTGGTAAAATTAGGCAGAGAAAATAGAAGAACAGTGATGGAGGTAACAGTAATTTAGAAGGAAATGCTTGCAAGGAGACAGAACTGAAAGAATAGTCAGAATAACCATGAGGCACATGCAAACTGGGATAAAGAGCATAGCTGCCATGAAGAAAGTTGTACATTCATGCTTGGGCATGCAGCATCTAAGGAAGCCATGAGGAGTCCAGCACAAGACACCACAGGAGCACAGCTGCAGGCAGAAGATCAGATTTAGGAGCCATTAACACCAGGAAATAAGTGGGTCCAGGACAGCTGGCAAAGACATCCAGACAGTGACTGGGAAGAGGGAAAAGGGAATAATGACAGAGCCTTGAGAGATGCCAGCAGAGACAGGGAAGAAATAAAGGATCCATCAGCACTAACTCTCTAATGCTGTCAGCCAGATGAAGAAACCACAAGTTGGTGCCACATAAATCGAAGGGTGGGAGTTTCTTATGGAGTAGTAGGTGGCCTGTGGTGTCAAAGGTAACAGAACTATCAAGGAAGAATGAGCACAGAGAAATGACCCTACAAGAAACAGGCACTTAATGTGAAGGATGACAAGACAAATTAGATATTTGGCAGTCTACCTAAAGCAACTCCTTCAACTACTGTGACCACCTACATTGGCAGAGTAATTAGAAGATTTTCCAAACAAAGTGATAAATGGCCTGATAGAGGCAGGGAGATCTATGCCTGTTTATAATGTGCTTGTCATCATAGTATCCAGATATCACAGCAGCCAGTCAAAGGAAGATAGGCACTATTCAGCAGTGGAATATTTCTTCTGTTATGGTTAGATGTGTTTGGTATAAAAACATCCCAAAGATGCAAAATTTTATCAAGGGTGACAAAGCAGAGAAGGCTTGTCTATAATGATATACTGTGTACATCTTCAGGTTAGGAGGTATTCATTCTTTGTAGCTGAAATGATATCTTTTACAGAAATTTTTGACGGTGGTCCACTTCCTGAAGAAATAAAAAACCAGGATTACTTGACTAGCCAATGCAGACAAGAGCTAGTGGACGCTGTAACAAGCAGTGTTAGAAAATCCTACTTAGGGCTTAGAAATAGTGAACTCCTAATGTGTTTTTCTAATCAAAGTGTCAGCATGAAATTCACTGTATTTGGAGACCATTCTATTACCAAGGCAGCAGTGTATCAGAAGTTCACTGTGGATATGATTTTTGTGTCTCATCTTTGAATTAGATTTGCTTTTGCCCCTCCTTTTTAATAGCTTTAATTCAAAAGCAGTACAAACAAGAGAGGAGAAATCCTTATCACATCTGTTCCAACTTCCTTGGACCAACAGACATTCCTGTCAGAGTCATTTATGTTTCCATGCAACACTATTTTGAACAGAGGTTTGATATGTAAAAGTTTTTCCCCTCAACACTTAGGCACACCATAAATCAGACCACTTGTTTCCCTATTTAGTCTACTGAACACAGACAGGAGTGTACTGCGGGCTCCTCAATGGCTTATTTTCTAACAAAGGCATATTGTTGTGCAGTTCACATATTACAGCAGGATTTTTGTCGGTTTTACCCAGGCAATATTTTTCTGTCACAAAACCAGAGCCATATTCCCACTACTGAATCCACATAAATGGAGCAGCTGTGGCCTCAGTGGTGTTTTTAGGGACCAATTTTTTCAGTTTCTCCCTTTGCCTTTTGGTAGCAACAGCCTTATTCTTCAGAGATGGGTTTTGGTGTTACATTTCTTTAAAAAAGTTTAGCGAATGTATAATAAGTGACATGTAGAATTATATTTCTAGGAATATGGAAGAAATAAGCAGTTTAGATTTGGTTTATCTGCTTAGTTAAACCAGTCAAAAGAATCCAGGCTCTCTTCTCTTGATTTTTACCTAGTTTTGATTATCCAGGTTATATGAGCATTACAAAGTTTCTTGCAATTTCTCTTGACACTTTTTCCAACAAAATCTCCAAACAGCTATGCAGGCAATTGTTCCTTGATCATTTTTTTAACTCTTGTCTCACATCCACCATCATATTTCTGTAGATAGACAAATGCAGATATTGCCAAGCCTCTGACATGATACAGGGAAGTGCAATACAGTCTGGTATTAATGAAAGAACAAAGACCTGAAGGGTTGCCTTACTTATCTAACAAAACCTGTGACACCTTTGTAACATAGAGGAATCAAACAATAATGTGGTTGTACGAATTTATTTCATGGCATATGCATATTACTTAAAAAACAATTTGATATTAGATCTTGTGTGGGGGCTAAATCATGCATGCTGCTTGTCTACTGTGCTGCAAAATGTAACTGGGAATTGGTGTGTAGCCTTGTACTTAATATACACACAGTGCACTTCAGATAGGGATATAATAAAGTTTGTCTTGTTGAGAGGAAATTGTAAAAGGTTTCATTTAAAAAAATCCTGAATTATCTCCTTAACTCAGCTTGAATTTCACAACACTGAGCCATCACCCAAATTAGGCTCCCAAATGTCTTGAAAAAAGTTATAGCTGGGAAGAGAAAGAAATACTGCCTTGTACTCATTAGCTTACAGGACAGAGGTAGAAGGATGCTACACAGATTGGTTTTCATAGATAAAGCTGGAGGAAAGGAGGAGAAGCTGTGTGGGGTTTGTGTGGCCAGGTTTTGGTAGTGGGGAAGCTATAGGGCTCTGTGCTAAATTGTCCCCCGTGTCTCACAAAGCCAATGCCAGCCAGCTCCAGAATGGACCTGCCAGTGGGCAAGGCCAAACTCATCAGGAAGGACAGTAATGCCTCTGTGGCAACATATTTAAGAAGCAGAAATGTTATTGTGCAGATGTAATTGCAGCCAGGGAAGAGTGGGTTGAGAATATGTGAGAAGAAAAACTCTGCAGACACCGAGGTCAGTGCAGAAGGAGGGGGAGGAGGTGCTCCAGGCACCAGAGTTGGGATTCCCCTGCAGCCAAAGGTGCAGCCCATGGTGAAGCAGCTGTGCCCCTGAAGCCCATGGAGGAACACAGGGATGCAGAGGTCTGGAGGAGGTCCATGCCAGAGCAGGTGGATGCCTGAGAGAGGGCTGTGAATCCCTGGGATGCAGGAGCAGGCTCCTGGCCAGGACCCGCAGACCCATGGAGAGAGGAGCCCATGCTGGAGCAGGTGTCCTGGTAGGACTTGTGACCCTGTGGAGGACCCACACTGGAGCAGGCTGTGCCTGAAGGACTGCACCCCGTGGAAGAGTGACCTGCTGCAGCAGTTTGTGGACATCTGGTGCCTGTGAGATGGACTCATGCTGCAGGAGTTTGCAGAGAACTGTCTGCCATGCTGGAGCAGGGGACTCCTCTCCCTGAGCAGCAGCAGGAACAAGCTGTGATGAACTGACTGTAAACCCCAGACCCCATCTCCCTGTCCTTCTGTGAGGAGGAAGTAGAGCTTGGGAAGGAGGGATGGATGAGAGGAAGGTGTTTTTAAGATTTATTTTACTTCTCATTATCCTGTTCTTTGTTAGTAATAAATTCAACCAATATCCAGAAGTTGAGTCTGTTTTACCCATAATGGTAATTGGTGAGAGATCTTTCCCTGTCCTTATCTCAACCCATGACTCCCTCATTATATTTCCTCTCCCCTGTCCAGCTGCAGAGGAGAGTGATAGAGCAGCTTTGGCAGGTGCCTGGAATCCAGCCAGGGTCAACCCACTACAGAAGCTTAATGTCCTACTATGGTCCTCCAACCCACACCACACCAGAACTTTTGTAAGTGTAGAGAAGGGGAGTTGAACAACCCCCATGACTAAAACAATATTGTAATCAGGTCTGCCAACCTTACTGCCAATTCTTTATGAGCAGTAGGGAAAGACTATCCCCCTGATCTACATAGAAAGACAGGTTATAAAGAGTAAGTGTTGTATTCTGGAGTATTGAAAACTGGAATACAAAAATGTGAACCCATACGCATTTTACATTGAAATTATGTATTGTATTTTAATTTTAACCGTTTCTTGTAATGTTGTCAAGCTTAAGGTATATTTTATGTGATCCCTCTGAAAAATTTGATTAAATGCTCACCCATCCCCAGAGAAACTCTGTGAGAAAGAGCAGCAGAAGATTGGAACAAAACCCCACCTCTTTGAAATGCCAGGGTGATAGTGATGTGGAGCCTTGTAGCACCAGCAGCAAGTCACTGCCCTGGCTCCTCACTTTATTCAAAGAAGAAGGAAGAAACAAAGGAAGTCTCTCTCTTAGATGAGTATCTCAGAGATATTTAATGTCATGGAGCACAGTCTGCCCTAGGTGCAGTCCAAATTAACCTCAGCTTAGAAGCCTGAGCTGGAGTAGGTAAAAAAGTTTTCAGATGAAAGTAATGTATAAAGTTGACATTCCATTCCTGTAAGATCATGGAGTCACAGAAGCATCTTGGTTGGAAAAGATCTCTAAGATCATTGAGTCCAGCTATTAATTTATAACTCACAAGTTCACCACTGAACCATGTCCCTCAGCAGTACATTTACACTCCTTTTCAATGTCTCCAGGGATGGTGGACTCAACCATTTCCCTGGGCAGCCTGTCCCAATCCTAGGCAACCCTTTCAGTGAAGATATGTTTCCTAATAGCCAGTCTAAACCTTCCCTGGAGCAACTTGAGGCCATTTCCTCTCATCCTAAATATAACATAAATTCAAATTTTCTATTAGAGATCCCTTGCTTTATCACACTCTAATTGTAAGAGGTTCATTGCACTGCTTCTGACAATGGAGAAGAAAAGTTTTACTTTTTTTTTAATGAAAAGGATCTACAATAAGAAAAAGTCATATATAAAGTCTGTAACTTGCTAGAGGGGAAAAAAAATCACATAGCTGTGATGCTTAGATTAAAAACAAGTTGTTTTACCTTTATATACAATGCTTACAATCTGCAGCTGTTCACAAAAGACAGGAAGACTTAATATATAAACAAGTAAGGTTGTTGGCTTTGTACTTTTCTATTCTTACAAAGGACATATGTACTTTACCACTTGCAGTGTTACATCAAGGTGTTGTCCTTGAATCAAGACTTACTCATTTTGACATTTGAGAGGGAGGAAAAGAAATAGTAGGAAAACAAAAAGTAATAATATTTTGCTTTTACTTTGAGGAGAATCTTTCATGCTTCTTCTTTAATGTGATTTTCTAAGACCCAGGATGCTAAGTATTGTCTCACATTTACAGATGGGGAAGGAACTAGATGAAAAATAAGTGCTTTACATTCAGATCTTACACTGATGCTTAATCTTAAAATTGCTCTTTCTTTTTCAGTAGCTGGCACACGTCACCTCTATGCAGTTCAGTTTCTCAGGGCCTAGGAATTAACTGAGATACGAGCTGCAACAATATGTCAATGTCTGTCCAGCCTAATGTTAGCTTCCTGATCTTTTATAGAATGGATGGCAGAGTTCATTTTCCGACCTACACCTTGAGGTTGCATGGCAGCAATTATTTTAGAATGGTTTTGGAACAGAGGTTAGACTACAAAACTGTGGATGCTCCATCCCTGAAAGTGTTCAAGGCCAGGCTGGAGGGGGCTTTGAGAGATCCCATCCTACTCAACCACTTTGTGTTCTTGTGTTTGTTTAGGTTTGGTTCTCTTGCCACTTTCAGCATTAGAGACCCAGAGTGGCCCGTGTAGCCCATGCTGGGAACCCTGTTGCCACTGCATACAGGAATCTGAGTGTGTTCTAACAGCATAGTCCCTGCTAATGTGCATATACCCAGTACTACAACTGTGAAGGATCTCTTAAAGCCATCACCATCCTGCACCTCAGGGAAGCTCCACATTATTTTTGAGTACTTAAGCTTCAGCCAAAGAACCAGATCATAAACTTGCAGCCAGCATCAGATTTTCACAGTGGTTATTTACACACAAGTTTGTCTGGAACAAAGCTGACAGGAGAGGATCCTAAGAAATACTCACCTTCAGGAACAGGATAGAATCAATTAAAATAAAGGTTAGTTAATTCAACATTTATTAGTAACTAATCATTACCTTATCTGTCTTTACAATCCTGTTTTCTTACTGCTTAAACAGTGACATGCCAGTAAAGGTCTAAAATCTACTTTTGTACTCTTTTTTCTAAGGCTGGCTGCTTTAGTGGTAGTTTCAAATCCATAGCCCTAAGTGTGCTACATTTTAAAAGGGGATCTCCCTATATGTATGCGATCTGCTTGTGAGGGATGACATTGGTAGAAGTCAAGCATAACAAGTATTCTCCTGGTGGCAATTAGGACCTGCCATGGTTTCCATTGTTCTAAGATGAATATCTGCATTTCTGGAAGGTTGGAGTTTCAATAGCAACCCCTATATATCATACATAAACTCTCAGGGTTGACTTATGACACCTTTCTGTATTTATCTGTGTTCACCTCACCTCTCAGGTTACTCTTTCAAACAAACAATACCTTTTCTAACCCGCCCATTGCTGTAGCCCAGTGAGCATAATAGCAGGTATTCTGCATGGCACAGATGATGTCCTCCATGGAGAATTAAATATGATGTACTTCCATTCAGTTGTTACTAAAAAGTGAAAAATTCTTATCAGATTTCCAAAATCCACAATAGCAATACATGAAAATAACATGAAAAATTAGCCTGCAGGGCTAAAGAGGGGCCTAAGTGTGCTTCCATGTTTATGTTTTAGAATGATGCCATAATGATACTTCTAAGGAGAATCAGTATTCTTATTTCCATATATTATAGTGTGATTACTAAAAACTCCCAACCTTGTTCCTAAATTAAGGAGCCACCTGAACCTTTGGAAATTTTCTGGCAAAGAAATTATTCTAACTGCTTTGGTTTAGAGAATAAAACTGGCCACGACAACAAATTAAACTGGATCTTCTGGAAAAGATTCATTAAGGTAAATAGTAATCTTGTAACTATTACTTTATAAGTTTTAATTTTACTTTTTGTTCTGTTGAATTTTTAATTGCTCAGCAAGAAGTTTTAAATTATGTTTTTTTACAAATATGTTTGTTCCATTTTATAACATATTGCCCATTTACCTTTCTCTCCTGTGTTTCATATGAGGCAGTTATAGTCTTTCTTCTAATTAGGGCAACTGGGTAGAATATACTCAATTCTATAAAGGAAATTTGCATGTTTTACAACAGGAGAAATGGGCAATGCATTTTTCTTTGCAGAAATTAATATTCTTCATTGTAAACAATGTAATCCATCATATTTTGCTTATGTGGTGAAATGAATATCCTGATAGTTAGCATGAAAGCTTACTGAAAGTGCAGTGACCATCTGCATCTCTCTGTTGGGCTTTAAAGGCCAGTTCTCCCTTCTAAAGATTTATAATACAAAGGGCAATTCACTAATTAGTACTGTAAATTAGTGCTGCCATGAGGTTAAGAAAAAAACTAACAGCCCCTGCAGTATTTCAATTAATGTTATTTTTAATTGCTTGTATTAGCATTTGAGAACAAGATTGATTAGCTTTTGACTGTCAAAGAAACAGAACTTGAAGCTCTTAAATACTGAAATAGAAGTTGTTAATTATGCTTAAAAATCCATAGATACTGTACATGGAAATCTGGAAGGTCATCTGAGTATTAAAGAGGGTATATTTCTATTCTGTTTAAATAAAAATTAAAAATGTTAGCATATAGCCACATGTATTTCTCATACTCTACTAACTGATCATGCAAATTAACATCCCAAAATCACTCTAAAAACAAAACAGCTTTAATAGTGCATCTGTTTATAGAAAGTAATTTAAGAAATTGTTTAACTTTAAAGTGATTATTTAATTCTCAATTTGTGATTAAAGTGGCAAGACCTGAAATTTCTCCTAAAGCTGTTGTGAGTTTTCCTGTGTAGACCCTGATTCAGGAAATAGCAGCTGTTTGCTATGTCTCAAAGGCTAACTCTGAGACAGGACTTGTGCTACCTCATTCCCAAGTTCAAGGTCCTGCCTAAGGCAGATTTAGAGACCTCAGAAGAGGACACAGAAAATCCAGCAAGCACAGCAGACATCTTCCAGTAGCAAGCCAAAAATGCTCCTGAGGTGAGCTGTGCTGTGTAGCATTTTATAGAGATGCTTGTGTCCAACAGGGTAGTCACAGGTTGCTAATCTTTCCAGAATATATATGTAGTTGTTTAAAAGATTAAATAATGAAGAATTAAATAATTTTTATTATTTAATAGATCCTGTTAGGTGGGCAAGTGCACTTGGATTCATGTCCTTCTTCAACTTGAAAGAATTTAAATACACCACCCATCTCCCAGTGTTATATTAACAAGGGATATCTCTCAGAGTTATTAACAACCAGACCATTAAGGAGTGAGGTGGATGGAGCAACAAGTTTTTGCCTCTAACCAGGCCACTGAAACTGTGCTGTTTTGTGGTTAGTGTTTGGGCTTGATGATCTTAGAGGTCTTTTCCAACCCTAATGATTCTATGATTCTATTCTATGAAAACATGAGTGATTGAGTAAACCTAAGTAGTTAGCCTCATTCAGTTCCGTAGTTCCTGAGTCCTGACTGCATTTGGGAAGAAGAGAGTTATATTTTCCAACTATATAATTTTTGGCTGTACGCCTTCAGCACTTGCTCAAGTGCTGCATAGTTAATGGGCCAGAATCAGAGTTGATGTACAGTGTTAGCTCTTCACGAGGTGCACACAACTGTCTGCTTCCTTAGTGACACTTGGATGCATATTTAAGAGTTTTGCTGAACTGGAAACAGATCACAAATGGAGAGAGGCATGTAGTTCCACATTTGTTTTGTCAGCAGCTGGGCTGGTCTAAGAAAGTGCTCTGTCCTAGTGCCTTGTCCCCACCACTCACCTGGCTGATCAGCCGCATACTTTGTTGCATAGGATTATCTTAACCACTGATGTGGCTAAGAATACTCCTTTTGCCCCCAGGCAAATTATTTTTCAGCTGAATTATCATGGGTGGAGGACTGTCATCATCAACCTATGGATATAGCAGGCATATCATGTCAGCTCCTGCTTTGAAAACCAGTGGAATTTGCTACTTTTGGTATGTTGGTCCCTTTGCTGCATTGAGGCTCTGAAAAAAGTTTTCTGAGAGATCATCTAACTGTAGATTCTTGTTGGCCTTAAGCATAGGACAGGTACCAGAGAGAGCTGGTGCACACTGGGACGTGCAACAAAGTACAGCTATCAATGCATGAAGAACTTCAGTGGCTATCAAAATTTGTGGCACTTAGGAAATTCAAGTCTGTAATTTAGGCAGCAGCTAAGTGGCATAATTGAAGTCTGGCTGGAACTTCAGATCTTTCTAAGTCCCCATTTTTATATATCTTGAATATAACACAAGGAGGACCTGGCTCCTACCACTACAGTAACAATGACTTGCCAAGACCACACTACTAACGGACAACATCGGCCTGACTTCCACATGATCCCTCTTTCTCTTGCCATTTGTTTCAGATCTCCTTACCAACCTCATTATTCAACTCATACACTTAGAGGAAAAAATTCTTGCAGGTTGTATTAATTATATACTAGCTATTCTAGAATAAGTGTAATATGAGGGAACTGCAGCCTAGTTTCTTACTGCTTTACATCTTATGACTAGATAACAGTACAAAGTGAAGGATGAAAAACAAAGGGAGATTAAGATAAAGAAAATGAAATTTAGAAATGAGATTAGATAAATAACAATGGAATTTTATATTTTTCACTGTTGGGAAGGCAAAATGAAACCACATTTTAATTGAAAATTTTCATTATGGAAAGGATTTTTCAGCTGAAAAAGCTTTCATACAAAAAAAATCAGCTACATGTGTCAAAACAGTGTGTCAACTCATCAGAGGACCAGGATTTTTTTTTTAGAGGCAATTAGAAGGTATATTTTAGAGCTAATTTGACTATCTAATGAGAATATCGCAAATGAAGTGATTCAAGATAGCTCAAGTACTAGTGATCACAGTTTGTCAAGGTCAAAAGTTTCAGTTATTATTTATATATATATATATAAAAGCAGGCAAATAGTTTACTCACAGT
>VZTZ01030498.1:43962-59324 GCA_013400955.1 Drymodes brunneopygia | reverse complement strand
GCAAATAGTTTACTCACAGTTAATGCTGTAAAGAAAGCTGCAATGTAGTGACCAACAAGGCATTATCAGACCAATCTCTTCTAGCATGCTTTTGAATTTCTAACTGCAGTACACATGTCAGAGAGAACACTATATTTAATTCCTGGAGAAACAGATGATAAATCAACCTAAATGGAATTAATAATGCCTGATTACTAGTTATATACTTCACCTGGAGTATCATATTCAGCAGTGATAACCATACTTTAGGATATAATTGCTCTTCATGGCTTATAATACAGAGTCTGAAGTACAATAAACCTTAGAGAAAACCATTAAAAAGACAGAGAGTAAAAACAGTTCTTATTTTTAATATTTGAATAAAAAATTCAAACCACTTTGCATGGTATTTTTAGGAATATTCAGACAACTGTGTGACTGGTGTAAACACATTCTGCTGAGCTATGAAAATCAAAAGTAGCCTTAAAATGTTTTAATTTCTTTTTCCCTTCAGGGTTGTGACTATGAGAATGTGGTACTAGGTCTGCCTGAAAAATTAGTTTATTTGTTAAAAAAATGCTTCACACTATGGCATCTTTAACTTGACTTATTTGTGTTGTGGCTGAAAAGGAAGAAATATAAAAATCTTTCCATTCATTTAAAACTGCTCTAGGTATACACAATCTGTTTCTTCTTCACCTGTCATATAAATCAGCTTAGAAAATCTGATGTTGAGGAATGCTACAAATTTACAAATGGATATTGCCAAATGCTGGATAATTAATACATCATACTTGAAGTCTTAAAAGACAGTTAGAGACTAGGTTTCTGAACACTTTACAAAATGTACATTGCTTATTTTTAAATATATTTTTACTCAAACAGTGCCTCTAACAAACCCTCAAACAGGATTGATAAGTTAATTCTTAATTGATTATGTCAGTGAGGAGATTCGGTTAACAACTGTGTCTTATTTTATCTATTTGTAGAGTGGGGAAATGTCTACCTACTTATATATGTAATCAAAATCAATTTCTCTATGGCCTTCACTTAATATCTAAGTACCAACTGACTCTTTTATAAGTGTAAAAAATCAGAGAGCGAGGACATTAGTTATAATGCTAAACATTTCTTTCAGCTTGCTGTTCATTAAAACTAAGGATATAAAAACACTTCCTCAGGCTACACTTACAGATTAATTTCTGAAGAGCTTTCTAAACCCATTGCTCTGTTAGGAGAGATGGTCCAGCAGTTAGGGATGTCACTGGCTTTCTGATCACTGAAATTCTGATATATATAGAGCCCTAATCTTTGCAAACATTTACTTCTTTTTGGCTAGTAAGTAAGAGGTGATCTTCTCTGTGTTAGTTGCTCCACTAAGTGCAGTGACCACCCCATGGCTATGTGGGTTCTTTTAGCTTCAGAAAGAATGACACCCATCCAAAGAAGGAGAGGAAGCTTAACTGACTGTCCGTAAAATGAGACCAGGAAGGTGACACAGAAAGATGACACTCTCACCTCTTTTACAAATGAAACAATAGTCACACCTTTCCTGCAGAATAATTTTGCTGACTTTTTTCTGTCCAACAGTGTTTGAACAGCATGGTTTCCTCTGCTGAGAAGCTGTTTCCTTCCAGATTTTGCCTTGACAACTGGAAGAATGCTGTTCTAAAGAATGGACATCTCTTAAGGTCTACTGTACATATAGAGCATGTAGAAAGTCAGACACCAGGAAGATCTCTGTTGAATATTCCTGCTAGAATAACAGGAGCTAGGAGCTCACTCGAGGAATCCTATCTCAGGTCTTTTAATGTAGTAGGATTTACATAACTTTGTAAGCTAGTGTCAGACAGACCTGAAAACATGGCGAGTTTTACTATTACACCAGAAACAAATGGGTCTGTGGTGGGAACTCTATATTAGATTTCCAGTTTTCTTGTGTGTGTATTTTCATGACATACAGTTCTTATTATTTTAATGGAATGTGAATTGATTTGCTTGCACTATGGAAATAGTGAGATAATCAGGTCTGAGAATGAGGTTTATTGCAATTTCATTTTTTACAATACAATACGTTACTGAAACACTTCAAAATCACACAAATTCTGATAAACCATTCTCATATAGTCTTTCCTACTGCCAATCTTTACCTTATTGTCCATGAATTTCATTTAACCCTTTCAGAACTGTCTTTACTAAAAGACAAAGGTGCTTGTGTCTGAAGACACTGAAAGCCTTCAAGCACCACGATATTACACACAGAAAAGCACGGATCCATTTTTAAACTTTTTCACACAAAATGTTTGCTACAGTTTCCTGCTGTGCAGGCCCTGGTTAGCAGTACTGGTTTGTTCTGTGTAAGTAATTCTTGTTGCACTGTAAGCATGTTAATTACCATGTAGGATAAGAACTTGGTAATTCCAATGAGAACCCATTCCTGAGCCATTCTTCCAGAAATTGTGTGATTCTGTTAGAAAGGATACCTCATGGAGAGGAAAAGACTGTTAGATCCAATGCACACATCAAAATAACATGGCCACAAGAAAAATTTCTAGATAGAAGATTTTTTATGGTAAGAATGTATGATAATAGTCCTCTTTAGGCAATGAAGGATCTGGGAGTCTGTTACTGAAGTTTACAGAGCTTCCTTAGTAAATTTGTGTGTTATCAGTAAATTCTGGGTTGGATACTAATTTGATGCATTAGAAAACTATGCCAAAAGCACACTTTTGTTCTTGTCATGAAAATATGGAGAATAAGGTCTACATATCACTGATGTGGCAAGTTGACATCCAAAAGGATTTATGGGGCTTGAAAACCCTATTCTTGCTGAATGCATTGCTTATGTAAGTTCACTGTAATTTACTTGGAACTTTGCTGCTACAAATAATGATAATATCTCTGTTTTGATATGACATGAAATTTATTTAATCTGGTACCTCGTTTTGAAATACATTCATTAAAAGTGTTGAATGGTGAAAAATCTGTCAGCATAAATGGTGTTCATTTTCAATGTGACAGTATTCACAAGTCCCAAGAAATAGAACAGTTGAATAGATAATGTCACATATCATAGCATTATTCAGATGGTGTGATCTTTTTATTGATTGGACAGCAGTTGCAAATTCAGAGCTTATGCTACATTTCACTAGTATCATGACAATGAAGAACATGAGCAATGATCTGTCAAATGTGTGAAAATGGTGCCATGAAAGTAAATAAAGACACAGTTTATAATTCTCCAAAAGGAAAAGGATAACATTTGCTCTGGCATTAAGCAATAATGAAACAGAGGTTCTGCTTTGTGCTTTAAACATCAAATTGGGTTATAATGGAAGAGCAATTCTTCCATTACTGATATTATGAAATAGGTGAAATGTTTAGCTTCCCTATAGTGTAAAAAAGCCACTTCTCAAGCAGACAAAGAGGCAACTGTATTGAAAATGCAGTTTGCAATCTCTGTACTTGCATCAGCCTTTAAGACACGAGGCCTTTTATCCCAGATTTTTTCGTTGGAAATGCTGAAAGCTTTTTAAATAGAATTCTTTCCTAGCAAAAAATAAACTCAAACTTGGATCATAAGTGAGACACTCATTGTAGCTTGAGTCCAAAGAGCTAGACTAACAATTTAACTAGAATTCTTAAAGCATCTGGGAAGTCCATAAACATGGAACAATTAAATGAGTAACATCTGTTTTCATAGGATTATTTGGATGGTGTGAATTGTGATACATCAAGAAACATAAGTAGAATTTTTTCTGTATCTTTATATTCTGTCCCTCTCACCAGAAGGGGAAGCTGTTCAGTTGTATGAATATAGATGCTCAATGGCATTTTAAATGCTACAGGGTATCCATGAGGCCCCCAAATGTCATAGAAAGTCACAAGTCTGTCAAGGATCATCTTTAATTTTTGCCAGCTCCATAGAGATGTCTAGAACACTCTAGATCATTACAGTGGCACTGTGTCAAGGCTGGTGAATTTCCCTGGGAGTATTTCTGGGATTTATTGTGCTTCTAAACAGTAAGGGGAAAGGAGTAATGAGGAAAGCAAAAAGATGCAGTTAGACCTTGAGACAGAGGGTCAGGGACTTGGCACTGGTCTTATACTGTGCCCTGTTACTGAAGGAACATCTGTATGTCCTGAGTGAGACAGGTCTTTGAATCTTCATGTTTGAGGCACACAAAATCCAGAACAGTCCTTGCTTCAGCATTCAGTTTCATATGAAAAGGTAAAGCTTGGAAGAGGAGACAGAGATGAAAGGGTCTACACCACTTGGGTGCTCAGGAGCAGAGGAAGAGGCATGTCCTTGCCCACCTCAAGGCTGTATTTTAAGAGCAGTTTCACAGTCACAATTTCCCCTCTGGAGGGCACTCAGGATCAAAGCTAGAGCAAAACAACAGATGGTAGAAAACTTCAAGAAAGCAATAGAGTTGTCTTAAGGTGTGCCTTCAGTTTAGGCTGTGTAACTGCAGGCTCACTGCATGTTGGCACTCCACTTGTATTTCTTTCTCCTTGTGATGATACTGGCAATGGTTATATAGAAGGGCCTAGTGGCAAAGTGCTCTGAAAATGTTTAGAGGTTACCTTCCACAGAAACAAATATTTACAGATTATAGATAGCGTGTGAGGATAGTTTTTGCAAGAATAATGAAAGTTCAGAAGAACCAGCACACTCAGGTATGTAAGTCTTAATTACTCTCCTAGTCTAGCCTGGATCTGCATTGTCTGGGCCATATATTTGGTTTTTTTGACTTGCTGAATTATCTTCTGAGCTGATTTTTTCATGGCAAGCAGACAGAAATATTCATATGCAACTTTTTCAAGAAGATCTCTGCACAAGAACCTGTTGTTTGGTCAGGTTTTGTGCATTTGACTGCCACCATTGACACAGCATCTTCTTGGAGCTGGCAGGGCATGGGAAATTTTTCATGTTTTGCTGTTGGGGTTTCTTTCTCATGAACATTGCTACATTTTCATTTATTTGGACAATTCTGAAAATCACTTACCATCCAGATTTGCATTTCTTTTGGGCATACTGCTAGACTTTTACCCATATTGTTCCTTATTGCACTTTGGAAATGTGGGAGTGGAGGTGCCAAACTGGACTGGTTTCCTCAAAAGGGAAACTCAGGGAAAATGATTGGAAAGGATCTTCGGAGGTCACCCAGTCCAACCCTCCCTCAAGAAGGGATACTAGGGTCAGTACCCCAGGATGATGTCGAGATGGCTTTTGAGTATTGCCAAACATGGAGAGTCCACAAACTGCCTGGCAAACTGTGCCAGCGCTCAGTCACCCTCACAGAGAAAAGGTTTTTTCTTATGTTTAGATGGAATTTCTTGTGTTTGATTTTTTTGTCCATTGTCTTTTGCCCTGCACCACTGAAAACAGCTTGGCTCTGTTGCCTTTGCACTCTTTCTTCAGGTTTTTACACACATTGATAACATCCCACACCTCAAGCCTTCCCCAGGCAGAACAGTCCAGCTCTCTCAGCCATTCCTCATAGGAGAAATGCTCCAATGCTTTCATTATCTTCACTGGACTGTCTCCAGTGTGCTCTTTTTGCTACTATACTGAGAAAAGAGCAATGTCCCCTGCTCTCACCTTTCTAAATTCAGGAGCAATGGTGGATGGAATGCTCCTTAACAAATTTCTATTAATGCCAGACAATCTGTCTGCCCACAACACAGAGTTGCCTACAAGAGAGAGGAGCATTGGGGATGGACTTTGGAAAAACTACACTGCCTTCGTAGAAAAAATGTGGTCTATGAAACCTAGCTGCAGTAATTAACAATAGCAAGTTAGTGGACAGGCAGGATCAAGTTTCACCAGAAACAGTCCTTTATTTTCCCTAAACCTAAACGAGTATCTCAGTCACTCCAACACAAGAAATAAGGCTGAAAGAGGATGTTATTTATATAAATAATTTCAGTGCCTGTGCTCCCTTCTACAGTGGCACACTGCTGTATAAGGAAAACAGACTAAAATAATAAGACATATATTTGTAGATTACAGAGAACCAAAATAAGCAATTAGTCAGTAAGGTACGTGCTACAAGTCCTTCTACCGAGTGCTTTAAAAGTGAAATTTTCAGTCTCCTGACACAGTCAATATATTCTGCTACAACTGTTCAAATGGGTTAGGACTCTCTTTTCCAGAGCAGTGAAATAGGAATCCCCCACTGTGTGCCAGCAGCCCTGTGTTTCTGCTGCTGCCACCCCACGTGGTCTGCCCTTAGTGCTAGCAGAGCACCAGTGATGCTGAGCAGCAGCTTCACGGGAGCAAGAGGACTCCGAACCTCAGCAAAACCATTCAGCTGTGTGTGCCCAGGAGTCACAGCCATGGAACATGTCAAGAAAGCAGCAAAACATTGCAGTTCCTCTACAGGATATCAAGGGATCCTTTATCTTGCTGCAGTTATTCATAGGCCCCTATCACTTTCAGATGATGGCAGAAAATCATTGGCACTAAAGTCCCTACTGTCCAGCAATGACAAAGAAAACGTCACCATGTATCAATTGTCTTGTAGCAATTGTCACTGAGTACTGACAGCATGCAAAGTGCACTGCCATTCCAATTATTAGAAGGTCTCTTAGTCCAACCTGGTTTTCCCAAAGGTAATTGATATCAATTTATTTATCTAGTTTTTCCTAATTACAAGAAGAAGAAAAAATGGCCTAGTGAGATGCACTGGCATTTCATAGTGTTTTCAGGGGAAAAAAACCCAGTAAAGTAGACAAAATATATTTCTGTAGGAGAATGTGGTAAGTCATTCTCTATTGATTTTAAAACTTCGTATGAGGAAAGTTTTGCAGTATTTAAATGAGATTGAAGAGTGAATGCATTGGATTTTTTTTTTATCTGTATTATCAAAGTCTGGGGTTGGTTTTGATTCAGTCTCTTTTTTTCCTGATGAAATGTTTCATGTTGTAATGTAATAGAATTAATAAGATCTGATACACTGACTTTTAATGAAATTTCATTTTTCAAAAATAGACAGATAAAAATGTCTCCATAATAAACTTAATTAGAGAAAATAGAAGATTGTATTATTTCATCATTAATACAAAGAGATGGATAATTAGGAGGATGCGATATGCATATTGAGTGAAATCAACCCTCTTGCAGGAGGCTGAAGAAAATGGCCCAAGTGAGAAGTTATTTCAGCCAAGGAATGGGACTCCAAGCTCCAGAAGGCTTTCTAAGGATATAGTACTCAATACTCTTCAATAGTACCTTTCCAACTCAGTGCTCTACTCTCTCTCCTTTGCTTGTTTTTTTCTCTTAGGTGATCTGGTACCATTTCTCTGTAGCCTAAATGTCTTTGTATTAGCCATTTTGTTTCAGTTGCTACTCCAAAAACCCCCAAAATGCTGCATTTTCTATTTTTATTCATTCTCCTTTTACTGTTCCTTAACCCTTTAGCTCTGCTTTTACTGTTCCTTAGCCCTTTTAGCTCTGTGTCGCCCTGATTTTTCTAGAGTGCTGTGTTTATAGTTGGTAGCAAAGGTTCTCACAGATTTTGTGTAAACAATCCATGTTTCTTAACCGGCCAAGGATTGTTTTGTACTTTAGATGTTGTTTTTCATTCTTCTTTCTGGGGTGGAGAATGTGATGGACTGTGTTTCTCACCTATGGAATTTCAGAGGTGACAACCTCCTTGTCCAATCCATAACTGTCTGTAAAAAGGTATAAATATAAGAATAAAGAGAGGCTGGGTCTCTTTTTTGCTCTCTGCCCGGCCTTGGTGGCTGACCTCCTGAGTTGCCTGATTGTTTCGTGTCTGACAGAGCAACAGCTCTGCTCTGCTTTCTTGGTTTCAGTAATTTTCATGACATTTTTCTTCATTTTCTTCTCTACTAGCATGTCTTCATATGTCTCAAAAAAGTTATTGTCAAAGTCTTATTTCATTATATAACTCCCATTTACATCAGTTAATGCACTGTACATGTCAATATTTTTATTAGCCAGATTTTACAAAGGAAACTGTAAAAATCCTCTACTTAGCCTGAAAGCAGATTATTTGTGAATGTAGTATAAACTGTGTTATTCAAACAACTGTATTGATGACAGAGCCAGTTTCAGTTTTGCTGGAGAATGGAGCAAATTAATTTTCTGATGCAATCAGAATGAAAGGTAGTTTTTCAACTGTTGAGGGTGAAATTCACTCCTGTTCACAGGGTCTGTACAAGGACCCTGTTTAAGTTTGGCTGATGCATGAGACCTTGTATGGGTAATCTACATTGACAGAAATTTATAGACCTGATTTGTTCAGTCTATTATATTGGTACAGCTCTGAATAGGCTAAAGCTCTCACTGGTGGATTTCCTCCTGTAATTCCATTCTTTTTACTCTGTCACCAATTTTATGATAGTTACTAAATTAGTCTTGTCAAGGATGGTAGCTTCCCAACCTGCTCTAAAATATCTCTAACTTGTTTAAAAAAGAATAGCCAATATATTTTAAATAAATACACTAAATGATGCTTATATTGACAATTAAGATTCTCCGTCACCAAATTTTATAAGAAGCTATATAATAATGAAATAGTATAACAGGATTTGCAGGGAAAGTAGCTAATAAAACTTTTACATTTCAAGCCTACAAACAACGATATTTGGAGAAGTATTACTTGCTGTTCTTCCAAATTAAGGTGCCTAAGGTGATTTATAAAATTCCTTGACTGATGGATACAGAATGGCTTGCTTTTCCACTCTGAAAGAATTCTATCATGTAGTGTGACTTTTTGTGTGTGTTATGGAACCACCATCTAACGCACTCCAGCCACTCTCTAGGGCAGAGCCACAGCCAGCACGGGTGAGCTGCTGGTGAGGGGCCTGAACTGCACCTGCCTCTAAATTTCAAATCATGTCAGTCATTTCTTAAACATGGTCCTGGGCTCCTCCACTGATGTGCTCCGTGATTTCTACCTCAACATTAACAGCAGCCTGAAGACTGTATCCATTCCGAGACAGAAATGAAAGATGGAAAGTCTAAACCATGCTTTAAAAGTGTCCTCAGATCTCTCCTTTAACCTTAGAGGGTGTCTGGCTGAATAGCTTTGATTAGGTGTCTGATTTTAGATGATGAGGTTTAGATGAGTCACACGCTAAGGCAACATTTTCTCTTACTGTGAGAAATGTGTAGTAGTTTTCTCCACAGCTTTTGGAGTGGGTCTCATATGATTTCCCGCTCTTAACTTGGTCTATTTACCCATCTTTTTAAGGACCCATTTGTACCTTCCTTGCATACAAAGTGGAATAAGCAGGCCCCAATGGCCACCAGTAAAACAGCTGTTAGCAATCAGTTTTATACAATTTTAAAACTTGGGGAAAGACCTGGGGCAATGGAGGCTGCCACTCCAGGCTGAGATGCCTCAGCTCTCTTTTTAGCATTTAGACGCATCAGTCTACTCTACCTGGCTACAATGCATAATTCAATTAGCATTATCCCTTAAATGCTTGTCTGCTGTTATACAAACTATTCTCTGTTTACTCCTGTGATCCCCTTATAGATGCATTTCCTATTGCCATCACTCTGTATCTTTTTATGTCATTTTATTTCTCTGCTAGAAGCCATATAATTCTTATCAGCTCCCATAGTACATCATCCAATCCTCTTTTACTTCATATTATATGTTGCTATCAATATTCCATTCTTATATATTTTAATCTCAGTTGAGAATATTGTATCATCTTTACTTTGCTCTGATAAAAGAAATGTAATATTTTGGTATGAAAACTACTCTGTAATCCACATGAATATACAAGAGATTTGTTTTCTGTATTGAAAAGAGGTCTTTTTTTACAGTATCTTTAAATCAGAAAAGATATTACCCTTCTTTTAACATATTTTCCTTTAAAGGATTAATTTAGTGCTCATGAAAGCTGCCACATTGACAGTTCTGAGAAAAGAAGCCTATTTAATTGGCCATGGAAGAGATAAGTAGCAGCAGTGTAAGATTCGTAGACTACTTACGCATTCACCTGAAAAAATCTATGATCCTGCTCCCATTCAAGTCAATAGTAAAATTCCCTTAAACCTGATACTTCATTTGCCTTCTAAGTCTGCCCATGAAAATAATCTTTATGACCATGGTAGATGTGCTGTATTCTTAAAACTCTTCTCCAACTGGAGATCCTGTGAGTTTGCTCTGAGAACTGAGCGCCTTTCATATGGCCACTTCCATGGCTGCTATCAGTCTGCGCCAGGTTCACGTCAGTGACATAAAGAAGAGAGGGAATATAGCTCCTCACTGCTCTCTCAAGTCCCCCTGATGATATTAAGATTGTGATGGTATTAACTGTGCATGATAAATTTCAAATCTCCTTCAAAGTCACATTTTAACTGTAAAAGGAGTGAGAGACTTTATAAATAAATAGATGATAAGGTGTCTACCACTGTGGTTTGTAAATGCCCAGAAGAAATCTTATTTTATAAACAGATGGATCCTCTTTACTTGATTCACTAATGCTTTACAATTAACTAATTAACAGGTTTATTGCCAAAATTAGCAATAAAAAGTGTTGACGAGTTTTGACCAAAGCAGTCTGGCAATTACATAGACACAAAACAATCTGCATGATAGTTTGAGGCTAAACGTTACTCAGATCGGAATTTAACCTGCTGTCTTCAAATAAAAGTTGACAAATAGGAAACCAAACCCTGCAGATTTTCTCAACCATTTCATATTTGAGAGCCTCAGCCTTAATTAGGATTAATTACAGGTAACACAACAAAAGTTTGAAGGGCTGATTATGCATTTTCTAGACAAACAAAGCTGTTTAATATCCTACACTTTGATGGACTAGCTTCTTTTGGTCTCCTCTAATGACATAGTTCTGGGTCAGGAATCTTTGTGCTTTTTGTGCTATAAATAATGTTTGGTTTTAAAGGGCACCATATGATCTAGAAAAATTTATCACAAAGGACATTTAAAATCTAATTATTTAATATTACTGCAGGTCAGGAAGAGAAGGGGGAATTGTAAAAATAGACTACTGACTTTTGAGTAATCAGCTGCATAATTCCTATGTAAAAATCCATCCCTTTCAACTTGACACCACAAAAATGTAAATGAACAAACCCTATATAATCAGAGTTTTAAAAGATCTTACTCATTCATTTTGTAGATTTATCTCTAGTATTATTTAATAGATGAGGACCGGTGATTCACTCACTCCTGATCCATGAAGGTTTCAAAAAAAATATTCAAAAATACAAAAGTAAGTCATAGTCAACTCCGGAATAGTTCACAAGTATATCTAGCTAGCGGGTTTGTTCATCCATTTATATTTGCACCAATTCAACAATCACAGAATCACAGAATGGGCCAGGTTGGAAGGGACTACAGTGGGCTTGTTATGTGGTCCAGCCTACCTGCTCAAGCAGGGTCATCCTAGAGCACATGGCACAGAATTGTCTAGGTGACTCTTGAAAATCTCCAATGTGAGAGACTCCACAACCTCTCTGGGCACCTTGTTCCATGCACAGTCACATGCACAGTAAGGAAGTTCTTCCTCACGTTCAGGTGGAACTTCCTGTGCATCAGCTTCTGCCCTTTGCCTCTTGTCCTGTTGCTTGGCACCACTGAGCAGAGCCTGGCTCCATCCTCCTGATGCCCTCCCTTCTTACAGACACTGACGTCTCCTCTCAGTCGTCTCTTCTGAAGGCTGAACAGGCCCAGCTCCCTCAGCCTGTCCTCGTAACAGAGATGCTCCTGTTCTTTAACCATGTTCATAGCTCTCCCCTGCACCTGTTCCAGGAGCTTCATGTCTCTCTTGCACTGAGGAACCCAGAACTGGGCAGAGTGCTGCAAATGCACCTCACCATGGCAGGATCACCTCCCTTGCCCTGCTGGCAATGCTCTCCCTAATGCACTCCAGGGCACCATTGGCCCTCTTGGCCACAAGGACACTGCTGGCTCACGGGCAGCTTCCAGTCCACCAGGACCCTCAGGTCTTTTTCCACAGAGCCGGGCTCCCCAGCAGGTCAGCCCCCAGCCTGTGCTGGTGCATGAGGTTATTCGTCCATAGATGCAGGATCCTGCATTTGCCTTTGTTGAATTTCAGATGGTTCCTTTCTGCCCATCTCTCCAACCTGCTCAGGTCCTTCTGCAGGGCAGCACAGCACTCAAGGGGATCAGCACAAAGCTCCTCCCAGCTTTGTGTCATCCATGAACTTGCTGAGGAGGCATCTGGACCTTCATCCAAGTCATTGATAAATAAGTTAAACAATGATTTATTTTCCTATCCATTGTGACCCATTATGTTTTCTTACTGACATTGCATCTTGCACACTGTTTATATTTTTCTTTTTGGAATAGATCTATCTCCTGAAGGTAACACTTAAACTGACATTGCATTCAATTTCTAGTAGTATGGAAAGAGAAGTAAGTATGTAACTCTTTTATCAAGAAAGGAAATTATAAAATTCTATTTTCTAAAGTGTACAGGAATATATGTTGTCATTTCCTCCCAGCATCTAACTAAAAATTACAGCCCCATTTAAATTTCTGGTAAGGAAAACTGTCTTTTAAGTGACCAGAAGAATAAAATAGTCATTTTCTTTTTTGAATAATGGTATCAAGCCTGTATAAGATGATTTTGATAAGACATTACTTGTTATTTGTTTGAATATGATATCCATACTGGAAAGTTTGTTGGGACTGGGAAGGTTTTTATACTTTAGCTATTGTCTTAAATGAAAGTTAAGGTCATTTTTTTCCAATGACTGCATTTTATTTCATTGTTATGCTAATTTTTATTCATTTCAAAGGGACTGTTCCTTTTCTGACTCATCGTTATGAGAATGAAATATAGACATACATTCAGTTTGGTTTTAAAGATAGCCCTTAATTTTATATTTAACAGAGTCAATATATTTGTTTATCTTACTGTGTATAGTAGCTTGCACTTTTTAAGAAGTTCATTTTATTATGGATTCAATTAATGAACTGAAGCATATTTGCAGTAATTTATTCACAATGGGCCTCTGTGACTATCTGAGGACACTGCAAGAGAGGTTATAAAGATTGGGGAAGTTTGGAATTGCTTCAGATTTAGAAGTTTTCTTCTGTGAAGTTCCTTGCATACACACTGGTCAGAATATTTCAAAAGGAGCATATGTACTTATAAGAAAAATATCCATTTGTATCAGTTTTTTTTAAATTGGTGGATGCTATCATTCCCTTACAAAGGGGTGTTACAGTAATAGAAACACTGAAAGATTTAAATATAGCAGAGCTAGTGGACAGTGCTATAATATACAATTTATCCTATTTGATACTTGTTAACAAGTGCAATGATCCATGAAGAAGATTCTTGAGTTTTTGTGTCTGAGTTTAAATAAATGGTTTGGGAGTAGTCTATTGGTGTGTGCCACATATCTAGCAATTCTTTAAATTCAACACAAACCATGCACAGGCTGAGGTTGACAAGGTGCCCAGTTATGGGTGTGATCAGAACAAATGATTTCTTCCCCATTTTCATTACAATATGTAATTGAAACACAAGTTTGTAACATGCTTCTTCTGTTTACTATATGTTTGATATTCATGTCCCCAGGCACAGGGGAAGGCAGGGAGGAAGAGTACCTTAACAATATGACTACTTTTCTCAAATTTGAAATAGGAACATACATAAGTCTTCAATCTATCTAACTTTTAAGGATTAGCAAAGGATGCTCAGCACATCAGCATCTGAACCTTTAGGGGCAGTTGATGAAGATAAATGCCAGTGTGGCCTACGGGACTGTACAGTGATGCCCAAGAACAGTAGAGAAACAGAAATCATTGAATGATGATCTGAGGATCAGAAAGAAGTAAGGGTTTGACCTTGAAGAAGTTTAAGAGTACATTCTGAACAGCAGTCTGGGATATAATTAAAGGTATTTTAACATGATAAGCCCTGAAGAATGCAAACCATCATCTGTGCCCATGGAAGAGCAAAAGATATTGCTTTTATAGCTGTGGAGCTTATGGTCAAAAGTGATATGAAATATTAGAAATGTGACAGTTTTATAATAATTTTATACTCATTGTAATAATTTTCATTTGCAGCTTTTTGCCAGTGAATCTCTGGAATGGCATTAAGCATTTCTCACTTCAGCTTACCCTGCAATATTGGAGTGTCTCTGTGGGCTTTCTTTTTTCACATATCTGTGTGCTTACAAGTTGCAAGCAAACAGGCATTAATATGATGTCTGCTATTCAAGCTAAGAAAAGAATGAGGAACAAGAGTTCCCAAAGACATTCTGTTAAGTTTCTATGTGAAGAACACACTCCCAGATCTCCTAAAGCCTCTTATAAAATCACAAGTGTGGTATTTCAAGCAAGAAAATAAGTCTTGTTTACTTCTGCAGACTAACTATTGCCAAAAACTGGGAAGATGAGAAGAAAAGATGTAGATGAGGAAAATCAGTACATTATTTTTTTCTTCTTCTTCAAACTCTGAAGTAGTTTAATCAATATCCCCTGGACCACATAGAGGGCACATTGTAATTTAGATTTTCTGTAAAACACAGGATGGACTATGTAATTCACCCTGTGGATTCATCACAATGAAATTGAAAACCAGTGATACATTACCCATGAATTTATCTTCTCCTGAGAAGTATATATAGGTCCAGAGCAAAGAGAACTCCATGAAGCTGAAACAGAAGTGTTTTTGTTAGTACTGGGGAAGTGCCACAGTTTGGCTGCCAGTTTATGACTGATAGCTTTGGCTCTTTGAATGCCTCTCTTCCTTTAGTTAGGACATTATTTCTCACAAGCTATAGTAGTATCTGGTTCCTGTGTTTAAAATTCACTAATCAGTCTGATATATGACTGTAGAGCTAAACAGGCAAAACACCATGCACTATGTAATTAAAAATATTTGCTTTGTGTCCTTAGTTACTTCTATGTTAATTTGACAGAAATTTCATCCTCCACATACTCGAACCAACTCTCTATTTTATAATCCTTCTGATTATTTATCTTAATAATCATCGTAACACATTTAGTCTACATCTGTCTGTTGGGAGAGATTTCATTTATAAATGTCACATACCTTTCCTTTTGGAATATATATGGCAAACCTGTGTCCAAAACTCTGCATGCAGCACAAAAAAATCAATTATTCTCACTATTCCTGGTCTCCCACCTGATCAATGGGCTTTATTTAAACTTTTAGGGACATCAAATCTTGGGCTAAGAGCAAATATGGTGAAGTTAATTATAGAAATAAAAAAATAAAGGCACCGCCGGCCGGGATGAAGCCGGGGTGTTTGCGCTCGGGGGTCTTCCGTGGGGCCCTCTCAGAGGGGTCCTCCTACGCCTCCCTGATGACCACGAAACCCCTAACCTTCCAGTGGGGAGACGTGGGAGCTTCGGAGCCCGAGC